>JASDDO010000022.1:531043986-531197852 GCA_030015575.1 Agapanthus africanus
ATACTAGTGGGCTTTGGTTTAAGCCGGATCCTAGTATATGATTTGAGATTGGTTTTTCTCAGTGCATTCGTGTTCCTCGGATCACGAATGCGGGTGCGTATGCACAGTTGCTTGAGATTGAGGGAGAGGACCTTGTTTAGGGTTATTGACTATTGTCATTTTATTAACCCTATTGCTTTTGTGTGTATTATTGTTAATTGATAATTAGCTTAATTATTGTGCATGGTTGTTGTTGTTGACCATTTGACTTCATTGACTTGTTGACCATGTTGACAACTTGACCATAATCATTTCAATTGGAAGATGCTCTTTGATCCTTGCAATTTGCATTAATATTGAAATGATAATGGTCACCTCTTGATTAAACCATGACAATTTTCTAGCTAATTATGGAATTAAAATATTACACACATATTAGTGAGAATGGCTCACTAATATTTCATTATCTCATATCTTTTCTCTCTCTTGCTCATCCTCTCCCTCAAGCTCTCTCCCTCTCATGTGTTGAGAAACAAAAAAGCTTGAGAAAAACCTTCACTTGATCTTCTCTACTCACTTCTAGGGTTCAAGTCTTAGCATTTCTTGCACTCTAGTTACTCCTAGCTTGGAGTTGAAGCTAAAGGTTGAGGCTTTCGGGTGGATCTTTCTTTGACGGAAGAAGACAAACAAGGTGAGGCCTTTCTACCATTCCGACGAGCAAGGAGAGAAGGAGTTCGAGCTCAAGGTATAACCTTTCTACAACTTAGATAGTTGTAAGTTTGCTTTAGCTAGTTTTCGTTTAGCAAAGATCCTCACAAGCTCGGTCCATGTTGCCTAAGTCGATAAAAATCCAATTTTTATTATGTTTTCCGCCTCCCCGTAAGCACCGGGGTGGGCAACGTGGACCTAACAGTGGTATCAGAGCCTAACTAAACTCAAACTAGCTAGGTAGTGAAGTGTAACGAAGTTTCGAAACCGGAAAATCCAAAAACCAAACTTTGCAAAACCCAACTTTCTGTTAATTTTTCCTCTGGTCAAAATGACATTTGTTATGTACCAAAAATTATCTCAGGATTTTGTGTGAAAAACCACCAAATACGAACCAGAGAGGAGATCAGAGGAGCGCGGATCCGCGGCAAGAGGAAGCTCCTGCCGCGGAAGCGCGGCCGTCTTGTCCCCTCTCTGCATCGATTTTGGTGCAGTATGTTTCTGTGTTGGTATTGGGATTTTTAGGATATGTTATATGTTCCCAGATTTTCCAGAACTAAAATTTACTTTTGGGGGCCTATAAATCCGTATTTTTCGGAACTTCACTACACTTTAACTACATCGGTTATATCTGTGATGCTTGCATGTATTGAACGTCGGCTAATCGCTATAAGACGATTAGTCGGGGTTATACATGATCTGTGATTGTTATTGGTTTGTGGATATGAATGGATTGGATTATCGCGGGTGAATGGCCGGGGTGGATGTGAGATGAGCGTTGTTTTTCTTTCATTCATTTGTAACATGTAAATTGATGTAATAATATTCTTTGTATGGCCGCACAACCGGGTCGGGGTTGTAGCCGTCATTGTATAATTCTTTTTACTGTTTTTGCTCCTAGGATAGACCCATGGAGGGGGTGCACAAACTACCGGGTATCTCGAAGTGCCGAGTGGCCTACTCATGGTGGTGAGGGAGGTTGCTTCGCTTCGGGTGCTTGGCGGGTAGTTTGCCGCACCCGTAGGGGTCTTGGGTGGGGTATTGGCTATTCACCGCGACCGTGTAATCCGCTTTGCGTTGCAGGCTCGAACGCATTGCGGATTCCTAGTATATCCAATGTATTCATCTGTGATCTGTAATGTCTATCATTTCTATATATTGATATATAATAACTATTTAGGCGTTGCTTATGTTTTACAGCCGCGCTAGCCCAGCCCCCGCTCTGTCGTTAGTTAAGTAACCTAACGGGTGATGACGGGGCCCCGTGGCGAATGCGAATGGCATAAGCGTACGTCATATTTTGGTTGTTTTCTGCAATGGTAGGATTAAATGATGGGACGCATTAAAAGAACTAATGCAAGAAAATAAACCTAAAAGAAGTTGTTGGAACAATTTTTCAAAAGCTGTTATTGCAAGGACGTTCATTTTTGTTTTGCATAGCGGTATTCGGTTGTGAATGCCCAGCACCTCAGTCGACGAGGCAAGGGCCGAGATCCCTTCACCGGGAGTGACCCCTTGGATAAAAGTTTGCGTCAGGGTAATAACTTCACTATAGTCGATTATGCTTGCTTTGCATCGAGGTATTCAGTTTGGAATATCCTGCACCTCATTCGACGAGGAAAGAGCCGAGATCCCCTCACCGGGAGTGACCTCTTTAGCAAAAGTTTTCGCCACTATATTTTCAAAATGGTGTATCACGTTCCTTCAATGATATCAAGTTCATTACGTTAACGGGTTTTTCGCCAAAACCCAGTCGTAGCCCTCCGTCGTTTCGGATTAATATTGCTTAGTATTCGTGCTACGCATTTCGTGCTCAGCCGAGGCGTAGTGAACGGTAGCTATGTAATATTTTTCCGTAGGATACAAAGTGATTGGTTAGGACAGTCGTACGGTCATTTTGGCTCAGTCAAGGACTCGTACGGGTGGGTCTAATACAGTCAAGATAATGACGGGTTGAACTTGACTAGGATCTTTTGATATGTTGGCTCAGTCAAGGTCATTTGGATCCTAGGGGCAAAAACCACATCGGGAGTTTCAAAAGAACTGAAACTTGCAGATTTAGCATACCTTCTCGAGTGTGGTGACTAGAGTGGATTCCATCTAGGTTATCACACAATGACAGTTGGATCCCGATCCCACTGATGAGTTTGTTTGCTCTCGGGAGATTATTTCACTTAACGATCAATGCTATAAACCTAGTAGGTGTCTAGAAAGGTGTTAGCGGGGTTACGCCCCCAGGGAAAAGAGGTTCTTTAATTAAGGAACGTCGCGAAAGCGTTGGAAAACCTCCCTCGAAGTACCGACACTAGCCTGGCTGAAAGGTTAAGCAAGTATTGTGACGTGAATTAAAACCCGGCTGGTTCTTCTTTTAAAAGGTTTTAAGAAGGATTTGAGGAAACAGTGGGAGACATCCTGGTTAGATAAATTAATAAACCAATCTAATCTTGCAAGAGCATACGCCGAGTGTTTCTTTTTCTCTCTCTCCAGGCAGCAACCATTTCACGCCCTAATCAAGATAATAAAATGTATTGCTTGACCGATCCGAATTCTTATTCGGGACTGGGGAAAGTTGGTTCAGCTCTAACTTATGACAACAGTCATGAGTATGAGAATGGGAAAGAGGAAAGTATGGACTTCCAGGATACCCAGTTGAAGAAGAAGCATGGTTTTGCATCTACTTCAGGTATTCTTGTAATTGAGAACTGTTTTACGGTCAGCCCTACCTCCTGGGTACTTGATACCGGATCAGGATCTCATATCTGTAATTCATTACAGGGACTGAGAAAAAGTAGGAAAGTTGTACCGGGTGATATGTCGCTCAGAGTAGCGAACGGAGCACAAGTTTATGCGGCAGCCGTCGGTGAATATCACCTAGTATTGCCAAATGGCAAGACTATGATTTTGAACGATTGCTACTATGTACCCTCCATGGTTTGCAACATCATATCAGTGTCTTTACTCGATAAAGATAGATATAACTTTGTTCTTGAAAAGAATATCATGAACATTTACCTTCATAAGGTGCTGGTTGCAGAGGGTACACTGTGTAATGGTATCTACGTTCTAAATCAGAATACAGTTCTCAATATACAAAACACACGCAAGAGGAAGAATTCAGATACGAATGAATCCTACTTGTGGCATTGTAGACTTGGTCATATCGGAGAGAAAAGACTGAGTAAGTTGCATAAAGATGGACTCTTGAATGCGTTCGAGTTTTCATCTTATGAAACTTGTCAGTCCTGTCTCAAAGGGAAGATGACCAAATCTCCGTTCACCGGACATGGAGAAAGGGCAGCAGAGCTCTTGGGACTCGTACACAGTGATGTATGCGGTCTGATGTCTATACATGCAAGGGGTGGGTTCTCGTACTTCATCACATTCACTGACGATCTCTCTAGGTTCGGATATGTGTATCTGATGAAACACAAATCTGAAGCTTTTGAGAAATTCAAGGAATTCAGAAACGAAGTAGAGAACCAGACAGGCAAAAGTATCAAGATCCTCCGATCTGACAGGGGAGGGGAGTACTTAAGCACGGAATTCCTAGATTACTTAAAAGAGAATGGTATTCTCTCTCAGCTTACTCCTCCTTATACACCACAGCACAACGGTGTTTCGGAGAGGAGGAATCGTACCCTACTGGATATGGTTCGCTCCATGATGAGTAATGCCGAGTTACCTCTTTCATTTTGGGGACATGCGCTATTGACAGCTGCATATCTATTGAACGATGTTCCGTCTAAATCTGTGCCTAAGACACCGTTCGAGATGTGGAATGGTAAGAAGCCGTATCTTAAACGCATTAAGATATGGGGTTGTCCGGCCTATGTAAAAGTACAAAATCCGGACAAACTTATGGCACGTTCAGTTCTATGTAAATTTGTGGGATATCCTAAGAACTCCGCAGGATATCTGTTCTACCACACCGAGGAACAAAAGGTGTTTGTATCTCGCCACGCCACTTTTTTAGAGTGGCAATTTCTTGCAAAAGAAACAAGTGGGAGTTCGGTAGAACTGGAAGAAATTCAGCGACCACAAAATGAAACTGAAAGTTTGACAGAACCTCAGAATTCAATAACCCCAGAAGAACCTCAGCCACTCCGCAGATCTGGTAGGATTTCTCATCCGCCCGAGAGATACTACGGTTTTCTCATTGACGGGGATCGAGAGGATTGCATCTTGGAAGAAGATGACCCTACCAGTTTCAGGCAGGCCATTATCAGTAGGGACTCTGATAAGTGGCAGGAAGCAATGCAATCCGAAATGGAGTCCATGTACGCCAATAAAGTGTGGACCTTGGATATTGCTCCAGACGGGGTAAAACCCGTAGGATGCAAGTGGATCTACAAAAAGAAACTTGGTGTAGATGGGCAGGTGGAAACCTATAAAGCTAGACTCGTTGCAAAAGGTTTTCGTCAAAGACCTGGTTTGGACTATGACGAGACTTTTTCTCCGGTGGCTATGCTCAAATCCATTCGGATCCTACTTGCCATTGCTGCCTTCCATGACTATGAAATCTGGCAGATGGATGTTAAGACGGCTTTCCTAAACGGTTGTTTGGAAGAGTGCGTTTACATGGATCAACCAGAAGGTTTCGTAGACAGTGGGAGCAGCGGAAAGGTGTGCAAGTTGCTTAAATCCATTTATGGATTAAAGCAGGCATCGCGGAGCTGGAATATCTGTTTTGATGAGGCAATCAAGGAATTTGATTTCATCAAGAACGAAGATGAACCCTGTGTATATAAGAAGATTGTAGGATGAACTGTCGTATTCCTTGTCTTGTACGTGGACGACATTCTTTTGATAGGAAATGACATTCCTATGCTACAATCGGTCAAGCTGTTTTTGTCACAAAGGTTCTCCATGAAGGACCTGGGTGATGCCTCGTACATTCTGGGGATCAAGATCTATAGAGATAGATCCAAGAAACTGTTGGGACTTTCGCAGTCCAGGTACATAGAGACCGTACTAAAGAGATTTAGTATGGAGGGTTCCAAGCGCGGTAATATACCCGCATTGCACGGAATTACCCTCTCCAAGAAGATGTCTCCTAAGACTGACGAGGAGAGGGTTCGCATGAGCACTATACCCTACGCTTCGGCGGTAGGATCTATAATGTATGCGATGCTATGTACACGACCAGATGTAGCTTACGCGTTGAGCGCGGTAAGCCGGTATCAGTCAGACCCAGGGGAGGACCACTGGACAGCAGTGAAGAACATTCTCAAGTACCTGAGAAGGACTAAGGAGATGTTCCTGGTTTACGGTAATGGAGACCTCAGGGTCGAGTCCTTTACCGATTCAAGCTTCCAGAGTGACAAAGATGACAGCAAGTCCGTCTCGGGTTTTGTGTTTACCCTCAACGGAGGGGCGGTATGTTGGAGGAGTTCCAAGCAGGATACCGTCGCAGACTCGACGATGGAAGCTGAATACATTGCTGCAAGCGATGCCGCAAAAGAGGCGGTCTGGATTAAGAAGTTCATTAGTGAACTTCAGGTGGTTCCGTCCATTGTTGACCCAATACCTTTGTATTGCGATAACAATGGGGCTATAGCTTTAGCGAAGGAACCAAGGTCCCATCAGAAATCCAGGCACATCTTAAGGCGGTATCACCTGATCAGGGAGATCATTGATCGACAGGAGATCGAGGTGCGGAGAGTGGACACAAAGGACAACACTGTGGACCCATTCACGAAGGCTTTACCCCAGACTCAGTTCGAGCGGCTGATCGAGATGATAGGTCTTCGATACGCCAGTACATGGCCTTAGTGCAAGTGGGAGATTGTTAGTGTATATGCCCTAGAGGCCATTACTGTATCATACTAGTATGTATATTACTTGATGGAAGCTTGGGATATTCACAGTTGTATATACAATCTTGCTCGAAATGGTAGTATGCTACTTGGTTTGTCTCTGCTTTAATATGTGCATGTGTTTCTTTTAGCATGTTGCTGGTATACATATTAGTAGAGCCCTTAGGATCTTTGCTTGATTACCGGCGTTGTGATGGCGATCACACTCGTGGGGGCTGGGTAATCTATAAGCACATCCTTATACAGGTCCCTGGTCGTTGGACTATCGAGACAGGGCATCGATACTCCGGAGTAGACTAGCGTATGCGCTTCTCATCCCAGTGTGGGAGACGGTCTGTCCCACAGCCGTTAGTACGTTGTACTTGGGATAGTATGCGGGTGCTCGTTAGGTTACGAGTACACTGGACAGGACTCGTCGGGAACTGTTGGTTGGTAATATACCTATCGTCAGTTATCAGTTCCCAGGTGACATGAGTACAGCTTAGTCCGCTGACTTGACACTGTCATTTCGCCTCGAGTGTGTTCCCACTGTTCTTTGATTACTACCCAACCACGGCTCTACTGAGTCGTGCAAACAGGTAGTAGTTGGGAGCAGTCCCGAAGCACTTGGAGGCAGTGACGGTTAGACAGGATTCGTCTCTCCCGGTATTGGGGGTTGACATCGCGCTGTGTCTAGGAGAGCCATTACACAAGTAGTCCCTGGCCAGGGCAAGCGAGATCTACTGGTAGGTTCCAGTGTTATCTCAGGGTGTATTGGGCTACACTCCGACATGACTTGTACCGCTATTAGGGGACTGACGTTCACCGCCCCCCTAGGCCCGCCATGCGATGTATCAGAAGAACAGACCGGACTGTACGGAGACTGTCACATACAGGCTCAGTAGGAGTGCAGATGGGGTTCACCTCGTCAGTCTTCTTATCGACATCTACCTGGAGACCGTTACGTACAGCTAGTGCCGCTTGCGGTCTGTGGTTAAACCCACTGCCAGCGTAGTGTCGAGTCTTTAGAGTCCCACACAGAGAGCTATTCGCCTTTAGGCAAAATGAGTAGAGGTCGCATGGTTTTGCGACAGGGTTCGTTCGCATCCGCGCACTTGTGCACGTTTGCTGTCCGGACAGTTTATACTAGTGGGCTTTGGTTTAAGCCGGATCCTAGTATATGATTTGAGATTGGTTTTTCTCAGTGCATTCGTGTTCCTCGGATCACGAATGCGGGTGCGTATGCACAGTTGCTTGAGATTGAGGGAGAGGACCTTGTTTAGGGTTATTGACTATTGTCATTTTATTAACCCTATTGCTTTTGTGTGTATTATTGTTAATTGATAATTAGCTTAATTATTGATTAACAATAATGTTGTTGTTGACCATTTAACTTCATTGACTTGTTGACCATGTTGACAACTTGACCATAATCATTTCAATTGGAAGATGCTCTTTGATCCTTGCAATTTGCATTAATATTGAAATGATAATGGTCACCTCTTGATTAAACCATGACAATTTTCTAGCTAATTATGGAATTAAATTATTACACACATATTAGTGAGAATGGCTCACTAATATTTCATTATCTCATATCTTTTCTCTCTCTTGCTCATCCTCTCCCTCAAGCTCTCTCCCTCTCATGTGTTGAGAAACAAAAAAGCTTGAGAAAAACCTTCACTTGATCTTCTCTACTCACTTCTAGGGTTCAAGTCTTAGCATTTCTTGCACTCTAGTTACTCCTAGCTTGGAGTTGAAGCTAAAGGTCGAGGCTTTCGGGTGGATCCTTCTTTGACGGAAGAAGACAAACAAGGTGAGGCCTTTCTACCATTCCGACGAGCAAGGAGAGAAGGAGTTCGAGCTCAAGGTATAACCTTTCTACAACTTAGATAGTTGTAAGTTTGCTTTAGCTAGTTTTCGTTTAGCAAAGATCCTCACAAGCTCGGTCCATGTTGCCTAAGTCGATAAAAATCCAATTTTTATTATGTTTTCCGCCTCCCCGTAAGCACCGGGGTGGGCAACGTGGACCTAACAAGCCCATGGACTATGATATCCTTAACCTTTATAGACTATGATATCTTTAAACTGGACCGTAATGTCCTTAAACTAATGTTGGACCGTAATGTCTTTAAACTAATCGACCGCAATATTCCTAAACTAAACAATAGAGCCCAGATGCTCTTTTGTTGGATCTAAATGATCCCGTTGAGTAGATCTTAGTCTAAAATTAAACTAAAGTATCCTCAACAAACGTTTAAGTTGATCTTAATTTTAAATGAGACTAACGTATCCTTAAACCCAACTCCAAACCCAAATCTAAAAAGATACGGATTTGGACTAATCCACGCCCTACAGGCGACAATATAAATTAGTCTCTGTATACAATCCACCGGCAACCAAAAACAAAACGAATAAACACGACACGAAGTGACCATCTGGAGAAGGAGGAAGTTGTTACCGCAATGCGGTAGCGTAATTAACTGCAAGGGCTTGCGCCTGCAGGGAAGAGTGTCTCCACAATCAAAAAACCCCTCAAATGAGGGGGAATCTGACGAAGTCTGCTATATCGGCCGCATCCGTATAAACTTCGATACACGGTGTCATAAATCAACTTGGCATCTTCGAAGAGGTGGACGGATAGCACCAATTAGGATCTGCACCCAAATTCAGGCAAGACGAACCTACGCGGTCGCGTCTCTGTTTTCGGAGGAGAACAGAGTTTCTAGAGGTATATATTTCTATATACTGATAAAAGTTAATTTTAAAGTTCATGGTACTTATGTGAAAAGTTCGTTTTATGTTTATTTTTTAAGAAATTTTAATCACATAAAAATACAAATGATGTGAATAATAATTTAAGGTGATATTATGGTATTTGTGTGGCATATTGACCTATCAAAGATGATAAAAATATTTAAAAGAAATGATTTTTAAGGTTAACTCCACTTTGTCGATATGATTTTTAGAAGACGGTTTAAGTTGAAATGAAAAGGAGAAATATGGACTTACGGGTTGTGTAGTGTTGAGAAACAGTAAGAGAGAGAGGAGAAATCTTCGTGGCATCATGGTAGCATCGGAAATGGCTCCGGTCTTCAACGTAATGAACTTGGATTGTTAACTCCACTTGACCAGCCTTAACCCTTCTTGAACTTAGAGAAATTTTGAGAAATTTTCAGATAGGGGAAAGCTAGGGAACGGTGTGGTATTTATAAGGATAAATATAGGTATAAGGTGAATTAAAAGGAATTAAAATTAGAGTAAAGAGAGTGTAAATGGTAGATGAAGGGGTGGACTGCTTTCTATTTAATTGCAGAGAAATAAAATAAGAAAATAGAGTAGAGGGGAGCTGAAGGGGTGCACAAGCAAAGAATAGAAGCAATTAGGACAAGGTCAACCACTGGTAGCGGTTGGATTGGCGTTTTGGGCAGTCGAGATTTGCCCAAAAGTCTCGAGATTCGTGCCATGTGTGTTATTCTATGTTAACTCCTCATTTATCCCATTTGATTTTTTTTGAAACTTTTTGATTCACCGTGTATTACACATGCAACTCTTAGGCTTCCGAAAAGTTAAAAAGAAAAATATTAAAAAATAATTGGGACTGATAGGATTCGATCACGCAGGCTATGGTATAGCAGTGTAGAGGCTTAACCAATGAGCTATAAGTTCATTCTTGCTTTTATTGAACAATATTAACTTATAATTCCTAATCAGGTTGAAATACCCTTTCTATATATTTGAACAAGTTGCATTTGTACAGAAATTTTAGAGTCGTTATATTCTACCCTCCTTATAAGAATTTTGTCCTCGAAATTTACATAAAGACTTATTTCCAAACAGGTGAGGGTATCGTGCACGCATATTGTCTTCTTACTCCCAGGTTGATTCTCCTGGCGAATCCTTTTTCCATATCACTCGGACCAAGTTCACCTCTTTGTTCCGTAATGTCTTCACCTTTCGATCCAGGATCTCAACTGGTTGCGGCTCGCAAATTAGATCGGTCTGTACAGTGAACTCTGAGTGATCAAGTATGTGGATGGGATCGCTCACATATAGTCGTAGTTGGAATATGTGGAACACGTTGTGCACTCTTTCCAATGAAGGTGGTAGTGCCAAGCGGTACGCCACTTCTCCAACTTGTTCAAATATGTCGAATGGTCCGATGTACCTTGGACTAAGTTTATCCCTCTTGCCAAAACGTATCACTCCTATATTCGGAGAGATCTTCAGAAACACATGCTCTACAGGTTGGAACTCTAGGTGTCGACGTTTTGCATTTGCCCAATGCTTATGTCGGTCCTGGGCTATTCGTAACTTCTTCCTGATTGTGCGAGCCACATCCATAGTTGTCACGATTATCTCTGGCCTAAGGAGTTCACGATCTCCAACATTGTCCCAACTCAGCGGGGAATGACACTTACGTCCGTAGAGTACTGTGAATGGTGCGATCCCAATGCTTGCGGGGTAGCTGTTGTTATATGAAAACTCCACAAGATGTAGGTGATCTTCTTATGAACCTCCGAAGTCTAGCATACAGGCTCTCAACGTATCTTAAAGGATCTGAATTGTTCGCTCATACTGTCCGTCTATTGGGGGATGATACGCCATACTGAAATTCAGATTCGTTCCCAAGCTGGCTTGAAGACTCTGCCAAAATTGGGATCGGAATCTAGTATCTCGGTCGGAGACGATGCAGACAAGTACCCCATGTAATCTCACAATCTCCTACATGAGTTTATGGGTTTCAAGACAAGTAGATATATCTTGAAGGTTTAAATCTTATTTTAGATTTTTACTCACCTCCATGTACTTTCTTACCAACATCTCGGTTGATTAGCCAACTCTGAATGGGATGAAGTGAGCCGACTTAGTAAGTCGATCCACAATAATCCAAACTGCATGGTTACCCTTCGTGCTGCGTGGGAGAGCAGCCACGAAGTCCATGTAATGTGCTGCCATTTCCATTCTGGGATCGGTAATGGCTGAAGTAGACCAATAGTTCTGTGATAATCAGCCTTCACTTACTGACATATTAAGCACTTTACTGTGCTCCTTGCTGCTTCTCGCTTCATTCCATGCCATTAGTAATGTTGTCGCAGATCCTTGGACATCTTCATGCCGTCGGGGTGTACAGAATAAGGAGAGCTGTGAGCTTCTTTCATCAACTCTTCTCAAACAGGGCCAACTGGCACGCATAAACGGTGCCCATACCGCAAGGATCCATCTTCATGGATGATGAAGTCGGTTTGAAGACCACTTTCTACTTATTCTTAGATCTTTTGTAGCTTGGCAACATTTGCTTGAGTTTCCTTGATCTGTTTGACAAGAGTGGACTGGACTTGTAAGTTTATCAAGGATAAGGAGTTATTTGGCATGACTACTTCAATCTCCAATCCGTGCAACTCTTGTTGTAGCCTCTACTGGGAGGTGAGGTTTATTGCTAAGGGATGGCGACTAAGTGCATCAGGAACTACGTTCACCTTTTTATGATGATATTGTAGGTTGATGTCGAAGTCTGCCATGAGCTCTAGCCGTCTTCTCTAGCGCAATACATATTTCAGACTCTTGTGGTTGGTTTATATATCTACTCTCTCTCCCAAAAGATAGTGGCGCCAAATCTTGAGTGCGAAAACCACGGTTGCCAATTCCAGATCATGTGTTGGATAGTTGCGCTCATGAACCTTTAACTGTCTTGATGCAAAAGCCACAACTTTTTCATAATGATGTAGAACACATCCTAATCCCTTACCGGACGCATTACAATGTACATCGAATCCGCCAAATCGATCCAGTATTACCAGAATAGGTGCAGAGATTAGCCTTGACTTGAGTTCTACAAAAGCCTTCTCGCATGCTTATGAACACACGAATGCTTCATCTTTACGTGTAAGCTTGGTCAGGGGTGCTGCGATCTTTGAGAATATTTCGATGAAGCGTCTGTAATATCCTGCTAAGCCCGAGAAGCTTCTTATATTTTTCACCGTCTTTGGTGTCGGCTACTCGTTGACAGTTGACACCTTAGCTGGATCCACAGATATTCCTTCGCCTGAAACGATGTGTCCAAGAAATCCGACTTGGTCTATCCAAAATTCACACTTGCTGTACTTGGCATAGAGTTGATGTTGTCGTAGTGTCTCCAGGACAATGCGTAAATGCTCGATGTATTCTTTCCGATTCTTTGAATATACCAGGATGTCATCGATGAAGATAACAACAAACCTGTCTAAGTACTCTCGCAAAACTTGATTCATCGAGTTCATAAAAATGTCCGGTGCATTGGTCACTCCAAATGGCATTACGAGATATTCATAATGGCCATAACAAGTCCTAAACGCCTTCTTCGGAATGTCGAACTTCTTGACCTTCACCTGATGATATCCTGAACGAAGATCTAATTTTGATAAAACACAAGATCCACTTAACTGATCGAAAAGGTCATCGATGCAAAATAGCGGATACTTGTTCTTAATCGTTACTTCATTCAGTGCTCTATAATCCATGCACATCCGGTAGGTACCTTCCTTCTTTTTCACCAGCAGCACCGAAGATCCCCAACTTAAGGTATTAGGTCTGATCCAACCCTTCTTCAGGAGTTCGTCCAACTGAATACGGGTCTCCTTCAATCCCTCCGGATTTAATCGGTATGGAGCTTTTATTACAAGTTGTGCACCGGGTTGTAAATTAATGCCAAACTCTAGTGCTCAATCGGGAGGCAAACCTGTTATGTTTTTATGGAATGCATCCTCGAAATCTCTAATGACCTCTGGCTTCGATCCTTCCGCTTGTAACACTACAATCTCTGCTTTCTTTGGTTTTTCTAGGTAGATGCTAGGCTCCAAAGTCCGGTCTCCGTTTTTGAAATAGAACACTGGGTGATCTGGTATTTCAAACACTACCCTCTTTTGGCGACCGTCGATGGTAGCGAAGAAAGTTTCCAGCCAGTCCATTCCCAAGACTACGTCAAAATTCGGTATGTCCAGTACCTTGAAGTCCGCATAGAATTCTTGACTACTGACAACCATTGGACATAGATCAATCCCAAGTTTGCTTTTAGAACGCCGTTTCCTGAACTGATATTCCAGTTGGATACAAGCGGCTTAACTGGGATCGCATGAGTTCTTATGAACTATTACAACATAAAACAATGCGATGCTCCAGTGTCGAAGAGCACGAGTGCAGGTAGAGTGGCTATTATGATTGTACCTAAGTCGTGTGGGATAAGTTTAGGTATAACAAATATAGATGGCTAGGAATTGAAATGACTTGAAGGGAAAGAAGGAATAGATTTACCAGTGATAACCTGACCCGTAGCTTCGGTCTCTTCGACCGGCATAGTGAAAGCTTGGCGTCGCGGCACATTCCTCCGTGCCTGGTTAAACACTTGGCGTTGAGGTTGAGCGGTCTGGGTGCGGGGAGCCGGAGCTAGTAGAGCTAACCGTGTAGGAGGAGCTTCGATTGCAGGTCTAGCGGGAGGATTATTAGTCCCTCGGTTCAGGGGCATGCTCCGATAATGTGAGTATAAGTCCCGCAAATCAAGCACAAGTTATTCGCCCTATGACAGTTCTTCACTAGGTGCCATATTCTTTTGCAGTAGTTGCAAAAGTCTGGCTTGTTGTTGGCGAATGAACCTCCTGGCCTCCGAGATGGTCCGTTGAAAGCTGGCTTGGAAGAGACCTCTCATGTGATCTGGTGCAAAGGGCATCTCACACCGGCCGACTGCGACCTGCCCTTCTTCTTCACAACTGCCTCATAGTGTCAAGCAGCCTTAAAAGCAAGCTCGTGGGTTAGGAAATCCCCTATAACGAGTGCAACTTGGATTTTAGGGTCCAACCCCTGCTGGAATCGTCGTTCCCAGATCTTAGCAATGGGAATAAGGTGCGCAGAGAACCTGTTACGACCTTATATTAGCAGTGTTTAAGTGAGATAGGAAATTTTAATTTGAGACTGTAGCTTACCTGCCGAGCATGGTAAACTCATCATCATATTCATCTACAGACTTGACCCACATCGAGCCTTGTTGTAGATGGAAGAATTGCTGCTCCATGTCAAAGCGGGTAGTCTCTGGAAAGTACTTTGCAACGAAGATGTCTCGGAATATTTTCCACTCTATTGGTTGTTCGAAGCGGCTCTCTTCTGCCTTCCACCATACCCTGGCATTATCCGTCATTCGCAACTTAGCAACTCTTACCCAAGCTATATCTGGAACTTGAGCCGCTGCCAGATCATTCTCAATCGCTTGAGCCCATTCCTCTACTTCAAGCGGGCTCTCTTTACCCGAGAAGTTCTTTGGGTGAAGTTCCCAAAGCTGCTTAACTCCGGAGGACTCCACCTCAGGGCGAGCAAGTTCTTGGTGCATGAGGGTTGTCTGCACCCTCTGTCCCTCCAATAGGTTCTTAATAGTCTCAAAAAGTACTGTTTGCTCGTTGATAGGCGTTGCAATAGTAGGTGGTGGTGGTAGTGTAGGCGGTGGAGTGTTGTCGTTGACATTGGTGCTGGTATTGTTCGGAGAGTCCATCACCTTGATATAAAAGACATGTTAGGATAGATTCAAGGAATTTAAAATGCAAGGAATGTAAATGTTTATTGAATTCAATAATTCTTATGGTATATTGTTTGAGACTTCATGCAGAACTGACCTGCATGGGCCACCAATAAAACCCGTCATGCTCCGCTTCCACGTAGACGGAAACGGTGGCGTGGCAAGCCCGCTGCATATTATCCAGAGAAGGTCATTCCCTAAATGAATATACTAAGCGTATTGAAACAATAATACACAATGAAAGAATAAATAGAGACTGTAATTTTTTCAACAAACATCTTTATTTACATTCAAATTTGAAATATTTACAGATACAAGAGTGCAATTGAAAAGTAAATACAATAATAGAAATGCCTAAACAGGTAGCATATATAAACTGAAAGAAAATGATAACTAGTCTAAGCCTGAGCCGTGATCTAGTCGTAATCCTCCTGTGTTGCATCCACCTCCTCCGTCTCCACAGTATCTGACGAACATTCCAAGAAAATAAAAGTGGGTGGAATGCCCGTCAGCGAACTAGCACTCGGTAAGTCCAAAAGTAGAGTAAAAGTGAATGTGACAAGTATAAAATAATCATGAAGTAATGTATATGTTGGATATAAGTGCCCTCAAGGCAATTATCGTAGTTGCAAGAATGCAATTACTGAATTCGAGGAGGGCATATACCAAGAACAGTCTAACTCGAGATGATAGCATGCTATCTGGTTTGTTTTTATCTGTCATGTGAATACGTGTTCTTAGTTATCGCGTATCGCTAATACATGAGATAAAACCTATAGGATCCTTGCTTAACTACCAGGATTATGATACGGATCATACTAGTGGGGCCTGGTAGCTCATAAACACATCCTTAAAAGTCCCTAGTCGTAGGAGTATCGAGACTAGGCATCGGTACTCTAGTTTAGACTAGTGTATACGTTTCATGACCCTGTACAGGGCGATGGCTGATCCCATAACCATTGGTGTTTGACACTGATGATTGTATACAGGTGCTCATTGGATGAGTTACACTGGACGTACTCGCCGAGAACTCCTAGATGGTATTATACCAATGTCAGATAGCAGTTCTCTGGTGACATGAGTACAGGGTAGTCCTTAGACATGAAATCGCCATAAATTCTCATGTATGCTCCCATTGTACTTAGATTACTACCCTACCACGGCTCTACTGAGTTATGCAAACAGGTTGTAGTTGGGTACAGTCCCGAAGCACATGGAGGCAGTGAGCAGTCGAAGGAATTCGTCACTCCCGGTATTGGGAGTCAATATCGCACTGTGCAGGACACGACTATATCCAGATGTTCGTGGTCACAGCAATAGAAATAAACTGGTAAGTGTTACCAGCTGTATCTCTTCAGTTATACGTCCTCTGTCAGCATGACTTATCAGGTCATTAGGGGTCTGACAGATTCCACTCCCTAAACCCAGTATGTGATACTCCTTAACGAAGAGACTGGACTATACGGTGACTGTCACTTATACATTTTGTCAGGTCCGGATGAGTTCGCTCGTCGACCTGCCTTTATCTTGCTCATGCCTGGGTAGCCGTTACTACAGTGTTCATATCATAATATTGCATTATTATATTCCCCATTCTTATACATTTTACAAATAAACAGGTGCTTTTGACCCATGTCTGCTACATAGTTACAGGTTACAGGTTCTCGGAGCAAAAACAGTGAAATTGCTAGAAAAGATGATACAAAGTGAGACTACGACCAATAAATGGTGAAATCTTGAAGATCAGTTCACAAAATACAAGGCATCGCAAGGTTCAAGAGTTCGACACAAAGCTCACGGTTAAAGTCCACTACAATTATTCACTGAGGAGATCTGGAAGAAACCTAGAAGCCAATCTGAGAAAAGAACTAAAGAAACAGGAAGCCAAAGTCACCCAGAACCAGCACAGGATAGCACACATTCCAAGTCCCTCTTTTAGCCGCGGAACCGCGGCCAAACCATGGCTGCGGCCGCGGTTCCGCGGTCGTGTTGAGCACGTAGGGGTAAAAAATTTTACCATATTTCGTGGCGGCGCTGACTAGTCTTCCTAGGGATATTTTTGTAAAAGCACACATGCGGCAATTGTAAACCTAGGGTTTTCTATGTTCTATAAATAGAGACCCAAACTCTTGTATTAGGTCATGCCTCTTTTCATCAATAAAAATTCAGAATTCTTTTGAAGTTTGGAAAGCATCAATTTGTAAGTAGGTTTTATTTTCTGCCTTAGTTCTTAGTTTTAATTTCTGCCCTAGGTTAAATTTATTCTCTGCCTTAGTTTAATTTAGAATAGAATTTTTATCTACAGTAGTTAATTAATCTCTTAACCCTAAAAATAAAATAAAAATTATGTCTTTCGTAGATCCCTCAATGAGCGAGTAGTTTCCTCGCTTGTTAGGGTTAGGAATAGGGAAGGGTTTGAGAGATGAAGATCTCTCACCCCTTTCTTTGCCCAATCACTTATGAATAATTAGGACTCCATGCATACTTTCATATTCCGCTCCTTACGGCACCCTACCCACGAGGTAACGGTGATACCGTAGTATAAAAGACCGGATATGAATGTTTTCCATGGAGGTTAAGGTAAGGATTAAGAAAGGACGGACAAGGATATAGAGGAAGAAACATAGTTTCTTCCCGATCATCCTAATCCCCTTTAATAATAATTACTATAACTCCTAAAAAGATATCTAATTTAGGGCATTGAAAGAGGTGGAGATCTTTATTTTACCGAACTTTAACTAAACCTAATCCTAGCAAGTTTCCTAATCCTAGTATAACTCAAATTAGTTTTTGTGATAAAAGATCCAACACCCTTTGGAATTAGCTTGTAAGAACATTTAGGAAATTAACACCATCACTGTGGATCGACCCGTATTCACCGGCCAGCAACCAAGCGACGCCGTTCTTGATTGCGGTAACATATATTTAGAAAGTATATGTCTTTGTAGTTTATTTAGAAATAGGCAAATTTTGAGTTCACTTCTTAGGCTACGTCAAAACAAAGGAAGAGTATTGATGTTTTTATTAAAGTATAAGTTTGAAAAATAATTCCTCGCTTAAGTCTAGATTCTGAAAATGTATACCCTACAATCTGCACAAACACGAACCTTGAAACTTGGAATAGTAGAAGAGACCTTGAAATGCTCTTGTCTAAAGTCCTTAGTACGATGAAAAATAAAAAAATACAAGTGTGAAAAAAAAGAAAAAAAATGAACACTGGTTTTTGTAATTACTTAAGACTGCAAAAATAGAAAAAATATTTAGCGAGGGTGTTTCATCACCTAGTGCCTTAGACCAACTGGTTTGGGAGTCACTGCTAAAGCCTTAGGTGTTGCAAGACAAAGAATTACGTTTTAAAGTGCAAACACATTTTGTAATCGGTCGTTGGTAGCTCAAGAAGTATTAACGGTCGCATAAAGGATGTGTAAGCAAAATTCATTTAAAAATTCACCAATTAAGAAGTACTTTGGACAACGGACAAGAGTATGATTGCTTGATTTGAATTTCCAAGTGTAGGGGTGATTTATACACATACGTAGGGGTATGTGATTGGGATTTAGATATGAGATAGGAATGAAGAATAGGACTTATATCTTTAATAGAGATGATAAAAATTCCTAAGTTGAGATAGAACCCTAGAAGGAAAACTTAAGAGATGCCAAAAGCTAAGTAGGTCTGCAGAACATATATAATCTTAAGTTAAATGATAAGGAAGTGTGAAGAATACGGGTGGATAATTTACGAGTCGACGATAATTGAATTCCTTGTTGGAAAACCTAATTGGAGAATAAAAGTCAATGGGCCAAATTGATAGGATTTTGTAGGTAGTATCCGCTGAAAACCCTTAGGAGACAACACTCCTCCTACTAGGGACACCTAGAGGTTTAACGGCTTGTTGCACGAGCTCAGTGCAATTGCGTTTCCCTGGGAAAGTGAGGTTAGGTTTTTGTCGAGAATAAAACTAGGTTTGCTCGAGGACGAGAAAAAGATAAGTTTGGGGGTATTTGTTCATATCATAATATTGCATTATTATATTCCCCATTCTTATGCATTTTACAAATAAACAGGTGCTTTTGACCCATGTCTGCTACATAGTTACAGGTTACAGGTTCTCGGAGCAAAAACAGTGAAATTGCTGGAAAAGATGATACAAAGTGAGACTACGACCAATAAATGGTGAAATCTTGAAGATCAGTTCACAAAATACAAGGCATCGCAAGGTTCAAGAGTTCGACACAAAGCGCACGGTTAAAGTCCACTACAATTATTCACTGAGGAGATCTGGAAGAAACCTAGAAGCCAATCTGAGAAAAGAACTAAAGAAACAGGAAGCCAAAGTCACCCAGAACCAGCACAGGAGAGCACAGATTCCAAGTCCCTCTTTTGGCTGCGGAACCGCGGCCAAACCATGGCTGCGGCCGCGGTTCCGCGGCCGTGTTGAGCACGTAGAGGCAAATTTTTTTACCATATTTCGTGGCGGTGCTGTCTAGTCTTCCAAGGGGTATTTTTGTAAAAGCACACATGCGGCAATTGTAAACCTAGGGTTTTCTATGTTCTATAAATTGAGACTCAAACTCTTGTATTAGGTCATGCCTCTTTTCATCAATAAAAATTCAGAATTCTTTTGAAGTTTGGAGAGCATCAATTTGTAAGTAGGTTTTATTTTCTGCCTTAGTTCTTAATTTTAATTTCTGCCCTAGGTTAAATTTATTCTCTGCCTTAGTTTAATTTAGAATAGAATTTTTATCTGCAGTAGTTAATTAATCTCTTAACCCTAAAAACAAAATAAAAATTATGTCTTTCGTAGATCTCTCAATGAGCGAGTAGTTTCCTCGCTTGTTAGGATTAGGAATAGGGAAGGGTTTGAGAGATGAAGATCTCTCACCCCTTTCTTTGCCCAATCACTTATGAATAATTAGGACTCCATGCATACTTTCATATTCAGCTCCCTACGGCACCCTACCCATGAGGTAACGGTGATACCGTAGTATAAAAGACCGGATATGAATGTTTTCCATGGAGGTTAGGGTAAGGATTAAGAAAGGACGGACAAGGATCTAGAGGAAGAAACATAGTTTCTTCCCGATCATTCTAATCTCCTTTATTAATAATTACCATAACTCCTAAAAAGATATCTAATTTAGGGCATTGAAAGAGGTGGAGATCTTTATTTTACCAAACTTTACCTAAACCTAATCCTAGCAAATTTCCTAATCCTAGTATAACTCAAATTAGTTTTTGTGATAAAAGATCCAACACCCTTTGGAATTAGCTCATAAGAACATTTAGGAAATTAACACCATCCCTGTGGACCGACCCGTATTCACCGGCTAGCTACCAAGCGACGCCGTTCTTGATTGCGGTAACATATATTTTTTATCGTAAAATCCATCTAAATCAAATGGCGTCGTTGCCGGAGAGGGCGTAAAATTTCCTTTTTGTAATTTCGGGTTAATATAAAATATAAAAATCATAAAAATTGAAAAAATAAAAAATATAAAAATTCTATCATCTTTTATTGTTTGAAGGGTTTCTTGTGTGAATCTTTGCAGGATCGACGGATCTGGAAAAATCCAGAGTGCGAAACAGGAAATGGTAGATCAGAACAGAAGGGGATTGGAACAACAGAACAACAGAATTTTTTTTGGGACCTGAACCCTCCAAGCAGCCGCTAAACCGCCGCCGTAACCCCCTCAGAACCGCAGTTCCGCGGCCGCCTCATGTCATCATCAAGTGGAAAAAATCTCTGTTTGTTTCTTTTTCTCTCTTCTAAAAATCCCCATATATCTTTTGCCAAATCTTCTGTAGGACTCTTTGCGCTTAAAAATCTTCCCCCTTCCAATAATTGATTTTCTGCAGGATTCTTTGCGCCGCGCTAAAAAATTGATTGCAAGTAATTTACTGCTTTGCATATTTTAATCGGACTTTAAGGGGCTTGAGACCAATTCAGATTGGGTGGGATTTCATCGCCCTTCCCAGGACCCCAGAAATCACATAAGGCATTTGCATTGACCATTCTTAATTAAAAAATACTAGACTCGGCCCTAAGGACGTCGCGCTCAATAGGACAGAGGACTAGTTATAGGCATCGGCCGTTAATCCTAACCTGACTTTGCGGTGTCTAGGCAAGTGTGTCTAAGGCGAGTGGTTACTTAATTAGGGCCACTACTTGTAGTAGAGAGCCTCCCACTCACCTAGCACTTATGGCCGCAATTGGCGGTGAAGAGGCGGTTTGAGGTCCTATTTCTAGCCCTTTGAAACAGTTAGGAGCTGTCTAGCTGACCTAGGTAACCCTAGATCTAGGCCTGATTGTGCATTTGTGGTTGATTGCATTTGTGTCAAAGTCTCTTATCGAAAATCTTTTTTCAAAAAGCTCCACATAAAAAAAGGGACAAAATCTTTTCCAAAAGTTGCAACTTGTCGCTAAAGAAATCCTTGCACTCCACTTACGACACACCACTTTCTTCTTATTGACGTTTTCTTACCTCCACATTCTGTCTTTCACCTTTTTGACTACACTACCTCATTAGTGTATGTCCGGTTGGACTAGGGACATTAGTGCCCGATTAGTCCGTGTTTCGTTGGTACCGACCGACGAACCTTTCGACTCCGAAGTCGAAATCCTTTCCACTTCTTCACTTTCACCTTCAAATTCTTCTTCCGAAGGTATGTCAGGATATAATCCTAACAACACCTTATCGACGGGACTGATTCCACCTCCGTTAGGTGCAAATAACCCGAATCACCCGCCTGTTGAAACGCCCCAACGAGTCGCGCTCCAGGATCTTTTCTACCCAATCTGCACCGCCCTACCTACTTGTCTTTCCCTCCTACCGGAAAATGGGGACAATTTTGAGATCAAACCCCACTTCATCAATATGCTACCAAAATTTCACTGATTAGAATCCGAATATGCTTATATCTTTATCAACAAATTCCAAAACGTTTGCGCTATGATGAAAACAACTCAATTATCCAACGATGCTATAAGGCTAAGGGTCATTCCTTTCACCTTATGTGACTTAGCCGAGAAGTGGCTATACAGCACAGCGTCACATTCAATTAAGAATTGGGAAGAGTTTGTGAAAGCTTTTCTTAAAAAGTTTTATCCTCATCATAAGACTGCTAGAATTCGTAATGAGATTATACAATTTTCCCAGCTTCTTTCCGAACCATTTTGGAAGTGTTTTGAAAGATTCAAAGACTTACTCGTTCAATGCCCTCACCATGGATCGAAAATTGGCAACTTTGCCAAACATTATACGAGGGATTGAACCCGGCAACGAAGCAGTTGCTAGAAACCATTTGTCAAGGTCACTTTCTAACCAAATCTAGTGAAGAAGCATGGAAGTTTCTCGAGAATCTTAGTGAACAAACAATTCAGTGGGAGAGCACCAAGACCACCTCATCTTCTTCTATTGGTCAGTCTAGGGCAGGCATACATCACTTAGATATGTCAATTGCTATGAAGGCCGAGATGGCCGCATTTAAAAAAAAGCTAGAAGCGATTGAGACCAAAATCTCATCGCCTTCTCCTGTCCCTATTGTGCCTCCACGAACTATTTGTGCTTGTTGTTCGGATCCATCACTTCTCACCGAAGAGTGTCCTTACAATCCATCTACTCAAGGACATGATCAAGTCAATGCTGCCTTTCAGCAACGACAAATAAACGATCCATACTCTTCGACATACAATCCGGGTTGGAGGAGTCACCTAAATTTCGCTTGGAACCAAAATCAACAATTCCAAGGAAACAACAATTTCAAAGGCCTCCTCCTCCACAACAACAAGCACCTCCACAAACTCAATTTCAGCAACCTTTCCAACAGCAACCTTACCCTAATCAAGTGAACAATTTTGTGCCCAACAATTCTTACCCGCCAAACAATTTTGTTCCGCTTCATAATGACAAGGTTAACTCGCTCGAAAGAAGTCTAGATGCATTCCTAAAGCAATCTACACAATCCGCAGCAAGGTTAGAGACTTCTATTCAATCTTTGGTGCAAAACAGTGTCTCACACGATCAAAGCATCAAGTCTATTGAGGCACAAATTGCACAACTCAATGCTGCGTTGAGTGAGCGAGAAAAAGGAAAGCTTCCATCTCAACCACTGCCAAATCCCGGTCACGCACATGTTGCATATGAACAGCAGAATCATAACGTCAATGCCGTGACCACGTTGAGATCCGAAAAAGTGTTGCAAAATAATGTGGGAATTAACAATGACACCCCTACCGGTGGTCCTTCTTCATCTTCTTCACCTTCTTCTTCTTCTTCGTTAGGGCCTATTCTTCATCCTTCACAAGGCTCTATTTCTTCTAGCTCGAACGGACCCACTTCTCACAACACGAACATATCTACACGGGGATCCATTCCAACTCCACAATCTGATCCACAAAAATTGGACTCAACAAATTTTCAAAATGTTCCTTTTCCAAACCGGTTGAGATCCAATAAACCAACTCCACAAATGGAGAAGATTGTAGAGTTGTTCAAGCAGGTTAGCATAACTATCCCTCTCTTGGATGCAATCCAACAAGTTCCTTCATATGCAAAAATCTTAAAGGACTTATGCACCAAGAAGAGGAAGTCACAAGTACCAAAGAAAGTTTTCGTGGCTAGTGCTGTTAGCGATGCTCTTGTCCAATCTTTACCCCAAAAGCACAAGGACCCCGATTTTCCTACTATTTCGATAACAATTGGGGACAAGAACATCAATAGAGTGCTATTAGATATTGGTGCTAGTGTCAATTTGCTACCTTATTCTGTGTACGAGCAATTAGGAGTTGGAGAGCTTAAGCCCACTCATTGTACTCTCTAAATGGCCGACCGATCCATCACCCATCCTAGGGGAGAGTTGGAGGATGTGTTAATTAAAGTAGGGGATTTCATTTTCCCCGTTGACTTTATTATTATGGATATACAACCTGTAGCTAACCCCCGGAGTCAAATTCCAGTGATACTTGGTCGACCATTCCTTGCAACTTCTAATGCGGTGATCAATTGTCGTAATGGTTCAATGAATCTATGTTTTGGCAATATGACAATTGAACTCAACATCTTTAAGTTAGGAAATCAGCCTTCCGAGCCTAATTCTAGCGTACTTGATGTTTGCTCGATCAATGAGATCACGGAGGAGGACTGTGAGTTCCAAAATTTTATGTTCGACCACAGCAGTGTTGACGCCACTAGTGCGTTCCTCCTAGAATCCGACACAGCTTTCACGACGGACAACGATTATGAGTGTTTCACCTTTGTAGACGATTTTGAAGACTCACCACCTGAGTTTGAGCCTTTTGCTTTTTCGGATGAGTTAGTTGAACCATTCAACTCGGTTGCGTATCCTCGATTTGAACCTTTGATGGAATCCTTCGAGTTTGAAACAGTTACACCATTGTTACCATCAATTGTTTCACCTCCTAAACTCGAACTAAATGTTTTGCCGTCACACCTTAAATATGCTTATCTAGGTGATAATGAGACCCTTCCCGTTATCATATTGGCCTCTCTAGCTCTCGAGCAAGAGAAGGCCCTTTTAATGGTCTTACAAAATAATCGGCAAGCTTTTGGCTAGTCTATGGCGGACATCAAGAGAATTAGTCCCCTCATAGTCGAACATCATATACACTTGATGGATGATGCCAAACCGATAAGGGATCCACAAACATACCTCAACCCCATAATGAAAGAGGCTGTCTAGAAGGAGATTGTTAAATGTCTTGATAGTGGTATCATTTACCCTATCTCGGATAGCCAATCGGTCAACCCCATTCATGTTGTGCCAAAGAAATCAGGCATCACGGTCATTACCAATGAGGAAAATGAGTTAATACCCACTCGCACCCAAACTGGGTGGCGAGTTTGCATCGACTATAGAAAACTCAATACCGCGACAAGGAAAGACCACTTTCCTTTACCTTTCATTGACCAAATGCTAGAACGATTGGCTGGGCACGAGTTTTACTTCTTTTTGGATGGCTATTCCGGCTATAACCAAGTCCCCATCGCCAAAGAGGATCAAGACAAGACCACATTTACTTGTCCTTTTTGCACTTTTGCTTATCGTCGCATGCCCTTTGGGTTATGCAATGCACCCGCTACATTTCTGCGGTGTATGATGGGGATCTTTTCAGACATGGTTGAAAAGTTTTTGGAGATCTTTATGGATGATTTCTCCATTTTTGGTGACTCCTTCGACGAGTGTTTGCTACACCTTGACGCAGTTCTTACCCGCTGTAGGGATAAGAACCTAACTTTAAATTGGGAGAAGTGTCATTTTATGGTACGAGAAGGCATTGTCTTAGGACATGTCATCTCGCGAAACGGCATAGAGGTTGATAGAGCCAAAATTGAAGTCATTTCCAATCTTTCTCCTCCTAAATGCGTCAAAGACATCCGAGCTTTCCTTGGCCATGCCGGTTTTTATAAACGGTTCATCAAGGATTTTAGCAAGATTGCTAGACCCTTGACTCTCTTATTGGCCAAGGACACAACATTTGATTTTGACTCAACTTGCATGGAAGCGTTCGAGTCATTGAAACACTCTCTCATTTCGGCGCCCATTCTTTCATCTCCAGACTGGACGCATCCCTTCGAAATTATGTGCGACGCATCAGATTTTTCCATTGGTGCTGTTCTTAGACAGCACATTAATAAGATGCCGCACGTGATTTATTATGCTAGCCGTACACTAAATGAGGCCCAACTAAACTACACAACAACAGAAAAAGAGTTTTTAGCAGTTGTGTTTGCACTTGAAAAATTTCGGCCTTATTTAATCGGCTCTCCAGTTATTGTGTATACGGACCATTCAGCTCTTCGCCACCTTTTTGCGAAGAAGGATGCTAAATCGAGGCTAATACGTTGGATCCTCTTGCTACAAGAGTTTGACCTTGTCATAAGGGACAAAAGAGGATGTGAAAACGTAGTGGCCGATCACCTTTCACGACTTCCTTCTTCGCCTACACTCGAAATTCCAATCAAAGATGTTTTTCCCGATGAGCAACTCTTAACCGTGTCTTGCGAACCATGGTTCGCTGATATAGTAAACTACTTAGCCACCGGCTTGATACCTAAAGATTGGTCGAAACAGGATAAACTTCGATTCTTGTCCCAAGTAAAGCATTTTTACTGGGATGAACCTTATCTTTTTAAATACTGTTCCGACCAAATCATTCGTCGGTGTGTACCAGAAAATGATTTCAAGAGTGTGCTGTCTTTTTTCCACGATCAAGCATGTGGCGGGCACTTTGGCCCAAAGAAGACGGCCGAAAAAATCTTGCAGTGTGGTTTCTATTGGCCACGACTCTTTAAGGATGCATATGAATACTGCAAGACATGCTCCCGGTGCCAACACTTGGGCCGGATATCGTGGAGAAACGAAATGCCGCTCCAACCAATTTTGGTTGTGGATGTTTTTGATATTTGGGGAATAGACTTCATGGGACCATTTCCTAATTCCTTTGGGAATGTGTACATTCTTTTGGCTATTGACTACGTGTCGAAGTTGGTCGAGGTTGTGCCTAGCCAAACGAGTGATAACAAGATTGTCGTTCGATTTCTTAAAGAACATATCTTCTCTCGATTTGGGCACCCTCGAGCGATTATAAGTGATAATGGATCTCGCTTTTGCAATATGACTTTTGAGTCCTTAATGCGCAAATATTCTATTACTCACAAGCTGTCAACGCCATACCATCCCCAAACATGTGGGCAAGCCGAGGTTTCGAATCAGCAAATTAAGCAAATCTTGGAGAAAACGGTTTCTAAAAACTGTAAAGATTGGTCACTCAAACTGATCGATGCACTATGGGCTTTCCATACTGCATATAAGACCGATCTTGGTATGTCTCCATACCGGCTTGTTTATGGAAAGGCTTGCCACTTCCAAGTAGAGATTGGCATAAGGCATTTTGGGCAATCAAAGAGTTGAATTTATCATTAAGAGATGCGGGCAGCAATCGAAAGCTGCAATTAAATGAACTAGAAGAGCTGCGGGATGAGGCTTATGATAATGCCGTAATTGTTAAAAACCGAACTAAGGTGTTCCATGATAAACACCTTCTGCGAAAAACATTTAAACCTGGTCAACAGGTTTTACTCTATGACACTCGGTTACATTATCACCCTGGCAAGCTCCGTTCTAGGTGGAAAGGGCCATTTGTAGTTTGCACCGTTTATCCGCATGGTGCGGTCGATCTTGAAAATCCTGAGGACGGTACATTATTTAAAGTAAACAGACATCGATTGAAACCGTTCCTCACAGCGGACCAATCGGAGGAGCTCCTGTTTTTGCAGAAGCCGCTTTACACCGATTAATTCTCCTCCACTTTCACCCCCGAATTTCCAATCTTCTTGCCAAAACTTTGTTTCCAATAAGTTTGGGGGTGTGTATCATTTGTAAATACATAAATACAAAATATCATTAAAAAAATATTAAAAAATTTAAAAATAAAACAATTTTTTTTTTTGAAAAATTGCAGCATAAATAAATAAATTTTTAATTTGCAAATAAATTCCTCTTTATAGAGGGGTTTAGTTGCAAATTACCATCATTTTCTCCCATTATAAAGAGCCCGAGCCCCCCCTTTTCTGTTCTAACCCTAAATTCATCTTCTCCTAACCCTAGCGCCCCCGCAAGTTTTTTCTGCAGCCGAGAAAGCTTCATAGTGCCGCGATTCCGCCGCACGAAGCACCCTCGGACCGCTGATCCTCCGCCGCCTTCAGTCTTCACCCCCTGAAATTTCATGGGAGGTACGATCTGCTCATTTCCTCTCTGTTTTTCAGATTTTAAAATCTGTAGAACACCATGTCGCACAACATGCAATTAGAGAGAGATTTTTCTCAAGTTTTCTCACACGAAGTTTATGGTAGCTATTTCGCGAACGAAATCGCGCGGAGGCGTTGGAATTTTCTGATCTATAACCACCCTTCTGCATTTGCATTACCGGACTTAGTTAACCAATTTTACGAATCTATGGAGGATGGGTGTCTGGCTGTATTAGGTTATATAAAATTGAACTGGGGAGATCGCGAAATAAAAATTGATAGGGATTTAATTCACGAGGTCACACTTATACCTCGCATACCTGCACACGACCAACCCCTACAATTCGAGGACTACATGCCCCTAATGAGCACCGATTGCTCGAGGGCGCCGCGACAGGGTATTCAAGCTCGATCCCTTTTCGCGAATGTCTTGACCGTGTGCCAATGGGCACAAAATAACATTTTTGGAAGCTCCCATAACACAACCTTTTTCACCCCCTCCTTACATATTGTGCACACACTTATGAAGAAAACCCACGTTTCGATATGTGTACAGTATTGCTGAATTCTATAGGTGCGGGAAAACGGGCCACAAACTACCCCTGTCCTATGCTGGTCACACAGCTTTGCCGATATTTCCTCCCCGTTGAGGAATTTGTGTTTTACATGATGAGAGGAATACCGGTCTGACCACTTATTGAGGGCATTTCTACGTCCTACTCTAGATTGACTGATGTCTGGTCGAGAACCGAACCGGCGGAGAATGTACCCGCCCGAACACCTAGCTCGAGCTCGACATCGAGCGAGGGAAAAATGACACCTCAAGAGAATGCACGATTAATGAGGAGAGATGTGAGGGGAATTGATGCATTAAGGGAGGGGTTTATGGCGACGGCAAGGGAGCACGACCGTCGACTGACGGAGGTTGAGAGGGGTATTCAAACCCTGTTGTCTAGGGAAGAGCGATCACGTTCACGCTCGAGAGCGCGACGTGGGGCCGGGCAGTGAGGGCACTGCTTTGCTTAAGTTTGGAGGAGATGGTGGTGTATATAGTTATCTTTTGCATTGCATATTTTTAATTTTTTGTATATATTTTTCTTTTTCTTTTGCATATTTCAATTCTGCATTACATCCTTATAGAAAAATCATAAAAATTGAAAATTTAAAAAAAAATAGAAAAAGAAAAACCCATAAAAAATGAAAATTTCAAAAATTATAAAAATTAATGTATTCAATTTTGACCTTATTTGACTTGAGTTTGACAAATAAGTTAACTAGCTAGGAACAACTAGATCTTAGACTTAGTAAATTAAAACCCTAAAAATAACCTTTCTTTTAGTTTAACGGTAGAAAATATATGTCTTTGTAGTTTATTTAGAAATAGGCAAATTTTGAGTTCACTTCTTGGGCTAAGTCAAAACAAAGGAAGCGTATCGATGTTTTTATTAAAGTATAACTTTGAAAAATAATTCCTAGCTTAAGTCTAGATTCTAAAAATGTATACCCTACAATCTGCACAAACACGAACCTTGAAACTTGGAATAGTAGAAGAGACCTTGAAATGCTCTTGTCTAAAGTCCTTAGTACGATGAAAAATAAAAAAATTCAAGTGTGAAAAAAAAGAAAAAAAATGAAAACCGGTTTTTGTAATTACTTAAGGCTGCAAAAAAAGAAAAAATATTTA
Organism: Agapanthus africanus; assembly: GCA_030015575.1. Taxonomy (NCBI): domain Eukaryota; kingdom Viridiplantae; phylum Streptophyta; class Magnoliopsida; order Asparagales; family Amaryllidaceae; genus Agapanthus; species Agapanthus africanus. The sequence goes on from JASDDO010000022.1 coordinate 531,073,462, forward strand.
GCGAGGGTGCTTCATCGTCTAGTGCCTTAGACCAACTGGTTTGGGAGTCACTGCTAAAGCCTTAGGTGTTGCAAGACTAGGAATTACGCTTTAAAGTGCAAACGCATTTTGTAATTGGTCGTTCGTACCTCAAGAAGTATTAACGGTCGCATGAAAGATGTGTAAGCAAAATTCATTTAAAAATTCACCAATTAAGAAGTACTTTGGACAACGGATAAGAGTATGATTGCTTGATTTGAATTTCCAAGTGTAGGGGTGATTTATACACACACGTAGGGGGTATGTGATTGGGATTTAGATAAGAGATAGGAATGAAGAATAGGACTTATATCTTTAATAGAGATGATAAAAATTCCTAAGTTGAGATAGAACCTTAGAAGGAAAACTTAAGAGATACCAAAAGCTAAGTAGGTCTGCATAACATATATAATCTTAAGTTAAATGATAAGGAAGTGTGAAGAATACGGGTGGATAATTTACGAGTCGACGATAATTGAATTCCTTGTTGGAAAACCTAATTGGAGAATAAAAGTCAATGGGCCAAATTGATAGGATTTTATGGGTAGTATCCGCTGAAAACCCTCAGGAGACAACACTCCTCCTACTAAGGGCACCTAGAGATTTAACGGCTTGTCGCACGAGCTCAGTGCAATCGCGTTTCCCTGCGAAAGTGAGGTTAGGTTTTTGTCGAGAATAAAACTAGGTTTGCTCGAGGACGAGCAAAAGATAAGTTTGGGGGTATTTGTTCATATCATAATATTGCATTATTATATTCCCCATTCTTATGCATTTTACAAATAAACAGGTGCTTTTGACCCATGTCTGCTATATAGTTACAGGTTACAGGTTCTCGGAGCAAAAACAATGAAATTGCTGGAAAAGATGATACAAAGTGAGACTACGACCAATAAATGGTGAAATCTTGAAGATCAGTTCACAAAATACAAGGCATCACAAGGTTCAAGAGTTCAACACAAAGCGCACGGTTAAAGTCCACTACAATTATTCACTGAGGAGATCTGGAAGAAACCTAGAAGCCAATCTGAGAAAAGAACTAAAGAAACAGGAAGCCAAAGTCACCCAGAACCAGCACAGGAGAGTACAGATTCCAAGTCCCTCTTTTGGCTGCGGAACCGCGGCCAAACCATGGCTGCGGCCGCGGTTCCGCGGCCGTGTTGAGCACGTAGAGGCAAATTTTTTTACCATATTTCGTGGCGGCGCTGTCTAGTCTTCCAAGGGGTATTTTTGTAAAAGCACACATGCGGCAATTGTAAACCTAGGGTTTTCTATGTTCTATAAATTGAGACCCAAACTCTTGTATTAGGTCATGCCTCTTTTCATCAATAAAAATTCAGAATTCTTTTGAAGTTTGGAGAGCATCAATTTGTAAGTAGGTTTTATTTTCTGCCTTAGTTCTTAATTTTAATTTCTGCCCTAGGTTAAATTTATTCTCTGCCTTAGTTTAATTTAGAATAGAATTTTTATCTGCAGTAGTTAATTAATCTCTTAACCCTAAAAACAAAATAAAAATTATGTCTTTCGTAGATCTCTCAATGAGCGAGTAGTTTCCTCGCTTGTTAGGATTAGGAATAGGGAAGGGTTTGAGAGATGAAGATCTCTCACCCCTTTCTTTGCCCAATCACTTATGAATAATTAGGACTCCATGCATACTTTCATATTCCGCTCCCTACGGCACCCTACCCACGAGGTAACGGTGATACCGTAGTATAAAAGACCGGATATGAATGTTTTCCATGGAGGTTAGGGTAAGGATTAAGAAAGGATGGACAAGGATCTAGAGGAAGAAACATAGTTTCTTCCCGATCATCCTAATCCCCTTTATTAATAATTACCATAACTCCTAAAAAGATATCTAATTTAAGGCATTGAAAGAGGTGGAGATCTTTATTTTACCAAACTTTATCTAAACCTAATCCTAGCAAGTTTCCTAATCCTAGTATAACTCAAATTAGTTTTTTTGATAAAAGATCCAACACCCTTTGGAATTAGCTCGTAAGAACATTTAGGAAATTAACACCATCCCTGTGGACCAACCCGTATTCACCGGCTAGCTACCAAGCGACGCCATTCTTGATTGCGGTAATATATATTTTTGATCGTAAAACCCATCTAAATCATACAGCTAGTGCCACTGATGAGCTTGTAGGTTAACCCGAAAGAGGGTTGAATCTGAAAGTGTTTCAGATTCAATCGGATACGATCCTGTATAACCTATTGCCAGCGTATAGATAGGTTTTTAGAGTCTCGCAACGAAAGTGCATGCCCGGGCAAAACGTGATATGACGTACATAGGGATACGTACATGAGTTCAATAAAACATGTATATTAGATGTATGTGTTTAATCGGACGACTGTTATACTAGCCGGTTTCAAAGCCGGAATATCAAGTCAAGTGTTGACTTGATAATCGTATTAATGATACGGTTTCTACTATAGTGTATATGATACACACACTCTCTACAGTATATGATACTGAGAAAATATTGATGGCATTTCGTATATGTGATACATGATGTGTACGTGTATGGGATACATGTACTAATACTTATTTGATATATATATATATATATATAGATATATTAATTCCCACCTTTCTAATTTATGTATAAATAAATATACATATAAATATATATATATGTATATGTAAGTGTATATATATATTTATTTATACATAATTTAGAATGGTGGGAATTAATATATATATATATATATACACATTAATGTGTGTGTGTGTGTTATTTATTTAATATACTTAATTAAATGGTGGGCCCCACCCTCTATCTTGTGTGTTGACACACACATGAGAGAGAGTGGGAGAGAGAGGCATGTGTCATATTAAACATGTCACGGTTAAGAGATGAAGATAATTCATTTTTGACACAAGCCATAAAAAATATACCATCTTCTTCTTCCTCACAAAAGGAGCTTGAGCTCTCTAGAAAAATGGCAAGTGTTGCTATGGTGAGGTAGTGTAAAAAGTAGAGAGTACCCATCGTTCACATCGCCTTCCTCCACGCCCAGCAAGCCTCTGGAGGAAGTTTCTTCGACCGGTGACGGAGTTGAAGTTCAGACAGCCCGCTTTTAACGTGGATCATCTACGGCGAGGCAGTCGGTGTGCAGACGCGTTCGGGAGCTCACGAGTTTAGATGGGATCTTCTGGGATCAGCCGGACATGCTACAAAGGTTGTAGAACCTCTTCACTCTTCTTTTCACTCTTTACATTTATCTAGAAACTAGTGCTTGGACGATTTTTGGCATACGGTTGATCGCGGTCCTATGGAATTTTTGTTTTCCGTCCATTCCCTCTTCCGCTGCGTGCAAGCGCGGAGCGCACCCGGCCTTACAGTGGTATCAGAGCCAACCAAGCACTAGGACTAGCTTAGGCGGTGTTTTAGTTTCGATCGACAATTTTCAGATTCAAATGGACTAGTTTAAACCCCTTCTCTGTCCGAATTTTTAAAATTTTTTTAAAGTGTTGCAGAATGTCATTTTGAATATGAAAATGAAGTGGGAGAAAACTGGGGGGTTGTGTAATATGGACGGGTGGTAGAGGGAAACCGGAGGCCAAAAAGTTTCAAAATGCCCACAATTTTCTCTGAGGTCTTGAACTTGTAGAAATAGGATTTTTGGTATTGTTTGTTTTTCCCAGTATTGAGATATGGTCTCGTTTTACTTTGGAAAGTTATCGATCAAAACTGTAATATCGTAGCATTTCCATATTGATGATGTTAAAGTGTTTAACTTAGTTAATATGTTGATACATACTTGTTGATATGTATTTGTGAGGCTATGATGTTCTATATTAAAATTATTTAGTGTGGATTGGATCGTCGCAAAATGAATAGCCCTGTGCATAATTGGATGTTGTGTGATATGCATTTCTTTTCATTCATATTGTAGCCAAAATGTATATTCTTTTATTCGAGACGAGTGGTCGACATGTGGTCGTCGTTTCCGCTTATTGTATTATTATTTGTCGGGACTCGATCAGGTTGCGATCGATATTACCGTTGTATTAATACATGTATTAGGTTTACCATACGGAGAAGCGCACTGGCAGTTGGGTTCTAAATTGCAGTGGGTGGCCATCTCAAAGAGTTGAGACCAGGCCACTCAATTATAGGATTGGCGGGCTGCTTGCCGTGCTTGTAGGGCGTTAGGATAGACCCACGGAGGAGTGGTCTCGTCATCGGATTCGAGAAATTGCTAGGTGGCCCCATGGTGATGATGTCGGGTTGTCTCATTTTTCGGATTAGCGGATGACTTGCCGCGCTCGTAGGGGTCTGCTTTTGGCTACGCACGAGCTATTCACACGGCCTGGGTATTTCGTGCTTCGTTTGTGGCTCGAACGAAATGCGGGATTCCTAAGTGATCCGACCATTCTAACTCAATAATGTTGTATTTCCTCATGCTGTAATTTGATTATTTGCGTGTGATGATATATATTTTTTATATATGTGATATATTATATATATATATATATATATAAATGCTATATACGTTTTGCATCCATGCTATTCCTGCCCCCACTCTGCCGTTAGTTAAGTAACCTAACGGTGCATGACGGGGCCCCGTGGTGAATGCGGATGGCGTATATGTGCATTATATTTTTCCTTTTCATACTTTTATGTAATGTTTGTGTGAGAAGGATAATGCTAGATAATGAGATTATCTAAATGATGGGATTGTATTAATTGCATTAATACAAAGTTAAATAAACATATACGTTGTAGGAACCAACTTTTTATAAAGGGAAATTTTAATCGATTCTTTTGCTTTGCATCGTGGCATTCGGTTAGCAATGTCTTGCACCTCATTCGATGAGAAAAGAGCCTTGATCCCGTCACCGGGAGTTCGTTCTTGGGCAAAAGTTTATGTTACTAAAATTGTTTTTATAGCCGTATTCTTTTGCTTTGCATTATAAGGTGTTCGATTAAGAATATCCTACACCTCATTCGATGAGGAAAGAGTCTAGATCCCTTCATGGGGAGTTCATTCTTGAGCAAAAGTCTACGCGACTATAAACTATAAAAACCACTCGGTTCCTTTAATGAGATCAAGTTTATTACGTTAAGGGTTTTCTTCAAAACCAGCCGTAGCCCTCTGTCATTTCAGGAAGTAGAGTACTTAGTATTCGTGCTACGTTTGTTGATCTTTAGTCAAGGCGTAGTGTTGGGTAGCTAAGTGATGTCTTCCTGCTTGCATATGATGCGATTAGCTAGGACATCTGTACGACTTTGTTGATCTTTAGTCAAGGGTCATACGGGTGGGTCTAAATTAATCATGAAATGACGGGCCAAACTTGACTAGGACTCTTTGATTTGTTGATCTTTAGTCAAGGTTATAGAGTCCTGGGGGCAAAAACGACATCGGGAGTTTCAAGTGTTGAAACTTGCAATGAGATTGTATACCTTCTATGGAGTGGGGTAATTTGTTGATCTTTAATCAAGGTTACCATGACATGATAGATTGGATCCTGATTCCTACTGTGAGTAATAGTTACTCCCGGGAGATTTTCTATACAAAATCCCGGCTAGCTCTCCTTTTAGGGTTTGAAGGAGAATTTGACAGGACAGTGGGAGCCATCCTGATTAGATAAATACACCAATCTAATCTAGGTTAGAATGCACGCAAAGTGTTTCTTCTCTCTCTCTCTGGAAGCGACCCTGGACTGACCTTAAACTAAGACTCATTAACCATATTGACTCACTCTTTTACCATCGACAGTTTTGGAATGTCTGGATTGCCCTAATCCACGACAAAGTCACATATGTCCTCGCATATCCTACTTCCCCTTCTGCTAACTCCAGAACCCTCTGTGTTTGGTACAAAGATCCATATTGTTTAGAAGGCCATCGCATAGCTAAATACAAACTCGATGAAACTGTTTCAATTTGAGAATGGCCACTGGTTCTGGATTAGGTGAATTGTTCGTTTGTCTCTCCCTCTTACATTATCTCAAGTTCGAGAGCTCCTTACATATAAGGAGTGTATACCGGTTATGCTTATTACATAGTCTTTTTCCAATCCCGAAGCTGGTGCTGAAGGAATAGAAAGGAGAAACCAACTAGTATAAGTATGGTATATAGGAAGGTAAGATGGAGAGACATAAAAAAGGGTTGAAGTGAGAAAAGAAAATTGCGACTACTGTCATGAACCTGGGCAATGAAAAAGGCAATACTGAGAATACCCGACTAACCCCACCGAAACATTTTTGATGTTCGGAATTCCCATGCATCTGTGTTTTGAGAAACTATTTCTTAATAAACTCTAACTTCTGGGTATATAGATACCGGATTAGAATCCCACATCTGTAGAGCATTACAGATGTTGAGAAGGAGTAGAGAATTGAGAATGGATGACTTTATCCTCAATGTCGGTTTTCAGAGCAATTGTTGCTATTGAGGAAAATCATCAGGTTTTTCTTAAACCTTTTTGGTTTCTTTTTTAACTAAAAGAATGTTTTTCGATTAACAGCACATGGAGAATGAGTTAGCGAACTCTAGGGACTTATACATATTGATGTATGTTGTTCAATGTCCATACGGAAAAGAGGTTAGTACAAGGTATTCCATATTGAGAATGTGATCTCTCTCAGATTGCTCATCCGCGGGTTCGCTCCAAGACGAGTAATGTTGAGTTGCCTTCTTCAATTTTGGGGATACATTAGAAATAGATGCATGTCAATTGATACTGGTTCCACTTAAACAAGTGCCTCTATTTCTATACCAGATATATAATGGTGTTCATCTTAAGGTTGTTAAGATATTGGGTTATCCAGTTTATGCTTAAAATCACAATCCGGACAAACTCAAGGCATGTTTCGGTGATAGCAGTTTGTGGATTGTCCCTAGTTTTAGCGAGGGATAGCTTCTACCATTTTCAAGTTCAAAAGTGTTTTGTTCTTGACTCACCACCTTCTTGGTAAAAGAATTTTTTGCAAAAGAAATTAGTGGAAGCATGGTAAAACTGGAAATGGTTCCAGAACCATAAACGGTTACCGAAATTTTAGTAGAACCTGATGATCCAATTGACCCTGACAGACCATAGTTACTCTGCAGATCTAGTAGGTGACCTCAGCCACCCGAGAAATACTTCGGTTTTCTTATAAACGGGGACAAGAAGGCTTGCATCATGTGATGATGACCCTACTAGTATCAGCAGGCCATAAGAAGTAGTGACTTCTGACTGATGGCCGGATACCAAGATTATCCAAGTTGGACACCATGCACTACAACAAATTATAGACTTTGTTGTGTGCTCCTGAAATGGGTAAAACCTATAAGAAGCAAGCAGATCTTTCGAGATCAGTGCAAATGAAAAGGTATTAACCTAATAAGGCCAGACTTGTAGTTAACATGTATTCATCAAATACCTGATGTGGATTGTGATGATACTGTTACTTCAAGTTCTGTGCTAAAGTCCATACGGATAAAATTTGCCACTGTTATTTTCATGACTATGATATCTGGTATGAGTATGATTATAACGTTTTTCTAAATTGGATTTAGAAGTGTACGTGTATATGACTTTACCAGAGGATTGTCTTAGTCAGTGGGAGCAGCGGATAGTATGCAAATTGCTTAAGTCTATTTGTAGACTAAAGCAGGCATAGCGGAAGTGGATCATCTGTTTTTGATGCAACGGTCAAAGTGTTTGACTTCATCAAAATAAGAGATGAACCAGGTATTTATAAGAAAGCTGTAGGGAGTACTGTCAGATTCTGCATACTGATGTGGATAACGTACTCTTGATAGGAAGTGATGTTCCTATACTACGATTCGGTCAAACGTTGGTTGTCACTATTTCTCCTTTAATGGATTATATATATATACATACATTATTGATTCTGGGAACTAGGACTATAAGTTTAGATCTAGTAAAGGATTTGGGATTATCTCAATTTAGGTATAATAACACCATTCTAAAGTGGTTTAGAATAGAGGACTCCAAGTGAGGTCAATCATGTAATGTCATATACCAGACCAGATATTGCTTTCACATTTAGTGTAGTAAGCAAATATTAGTCCAATCCTGGAGAAAAAATGAAGAAGTGAAAAACATATGAGAAGTTCTATGGTGGATGGTAATGGCAGACTCTTTCGGGAGGCAATTACCGATTCCAGCATCCGTATGTGACAGAGTATCTGTCGTGGGTCATTATTTTACCCTCTTATGAGGAACAGTATATTGGAAGAGTTCCAAGCAGGATACTGGGGTAGTCAAGACGCTAGATGCTGATTGTGAACCAACAAAGAATACATCATATGTATTTGTTTGGATAAATATGTTCATTTATGAATAAGGTCCCATCAGCTATCCAAACAGTATTCTAAGGTAAGTATCGCTCATTTCGAGAGATAGTTGATCTCCGCGAAGTTGAGATTCAGAGAGATACAATTAGAAACATCATAGCGGATCCACTCACTAAGGCTATTTCTCGAACACGGTTTGCGAAACTGTTAGTACAGAAGTTCCGTATACAGTAGCACATGAGATGTGTGTATATGATACCGCAATAATTGGCCTTGAGTGCAAGTGGGAAATTGTTGGATATAGGTGCCCTCAAGGCAATTATTGTAGTTGCAAGAATGCAATTACTGAATTCGAGAAGGGCCTATACCAAGAACAGTCTTACTCGAGATGATAGTGTGTTATCTGATTTGTCTTTATGTCATGTGAATACGTGTTACTAGTTATCGCATATCGCTAATACATGAGATAAAACCCATAGGATCCTTGCTTGACTACCAGGATTATGATACGGATCATACTGGTGGGGCATGGTAGCTTATAAGCACATCCTTAAATGTCCCTAGTCATAAGAGTATCGAGACTGGGCATCGGTACTCCAGTTTAGACTAGTGTATACATTTCATGACCCTGTTCGGGGCGATGGCTGAACCCATAGCCATTGGTGTTTGAAACTGATGATTATATACATGTGCTCATTGGATGAGTTACACTGGACGGACTCGCCGAGAACTCCTATATGGTATTATACCAATGTCAGGTAGCAGTTCTCTAGTGACATGAGTATAGGGTAGTCCCTAGACTTGAAATCGCCATAGTGTCTCATGTGTGCTCCCACTGTACTTAGATTACTACCCTACCACGGCTCTACTGAGTCGTGCAAACAGGTTTTAGCTGGGTACAGTCCCAAAGCATATGGAGGCAGTGAGCGGTCGGAGGAATTCGTCACTCCCGGTATTGGGAGTCGATATCGCACTGTGCAGGACACGACTATATCCAGAAGTTCATGGTCATGGCAATAGAGATAAACTGGTAAGTGTTACCAGTTGTATCTCTTTGGTTATAAGTCCTCTGTCAGCACGACTTATCAGGTCATTAGGGGTCTGACAGATTCCACTCCCCAGACCCGGTATGTGATACTCCTTGTCGAAGAGACCGGACTGTACGTTGACTGTCACTTATAGACTTTGTCGGGTCCGAATGAGTTCGCTCGTCGACCTGCCTTTATCTTGCTCATACCTGGGTAGCCATTATGTGCAGCTAATGCCACTGACGAGCTTGTAGGTTAACCCGAAAGGGGGTTGAATCTGAAAGTGTTTCAGATTCAATCGGACACGATCCTGTATAACCTACCGCCAGCGTATTGACAGGTATTTAGAGTCCCGCAACAAAAGTGTCTGCCCGGGCAAAATGCGATGTGACGTACGTATAGAGGTACGTACATGAGTTCGATAAAACATGTATATTGGATATACGTGTTTAATCGGACAACTGTTATACTCGCCGGTTTCAAAGACGGAATATCAAGTTAAGAGTTGACTTGATAACCGTATTAATGATACGGTTTCTAGTATAGTGTATATGATACACACACACTCTACAGTATATGATACTGAAAAGATATTGATGGCATTTCGTGTATGTGATACATGATGTGTACGTGTATGGGATACATGTACTAGAACTTATTTGATACACACACACACACACACTTACATACATACATATATGTGTGTGTGTGTGTGTGTTTATTTATACATAATTTAGAATGGTGGAATGAATATATATATATATATATTAATGTGTGTGTATGTATATATATTAATGTGTGTGTGTAAATATATATATATATAAATATATATATATATATATATATTATTTATTTAATATACTTAATTAAATGGTGTGGCCCACCCTCTCTCTTGTGTGTTGACACACACATGAGAGAGTGGGAGAGAGGGGCATGTGTCATATCAAACATGTCATGGTTAATAGATGAAGATAATTCATTTTTTACACAAGCCATAAAAATTATACCATCTTCTTCTTCCTCACAAAAGGAGATTGAGCTCTCTAGAAAAATGGCAAGTGTTGCCATGGTGAGGTAGTGTAAAAAGTAGAGAGTATCCATTGTTCGCATCGCCTTCCTCCACGCCCAGCAAGCCTCTGAAGGAAGTTTCTCCGACCGGTGACGGAGTTGAAGTTCAGGCAGCCTACTTTCAATGCGGATCATCTACGGCGAAGCAGTCGGCATGCAGACGCGTTTGGGAGCTCACGAAGTTTAGACGGGGTCTTCCGGGATCAGCCGGACACGCTACAAAGGTTGTAGAATCTCTTCACTCATCTTTTCGCTCTTTACATTTAACTAGAAACTAGTGCTTGGACAATTTTGGGAGTACGATTGATAACGCTTCTATGAAATTTTTGTTTTCCGTCCATTCCCTCTTCCGTTGCACGCACGCATGAGGCGTGCCCAGCTTTACAGTATATACCTAGCCTAAGGAGATTACTTGAGACGTCGTACCTCCGCATCTGATTGGATGGGTGATATAGCAAGTGCACAGCTGCTCAAACCACGATCTGAGGAATACAAACCGAGAAGATGACAGCTAACACAATGGTGTGATGGTCTAAACCCAGTACCACAGACCTAACAGACTCCTACGCTATTAAGGGTAATGTATGTTACGTTAGCCCGAGTTTACCCATATGTAAATTGAACGCTTCAGGACAAATAATTAAAGTCATTTCAGCACAATCAGAAAACAAAAGGCATGATTTACAATAAGCAAAAGAGCACTTCCTATTTATACATCAAAATGTGGGGTACAAACTACAAACCAGAGATAAGCAAAAGACAAATAAAAGCAAAAACTGTTACATCGTCCAAAAGTTCAGAGCGGCGGTAAATCGACCGAGTTATAAGGATGAATGAAATCATAAATGGACTCAGAAAAAGACTCGAAAGCCTTATCCTCCATCGCTGCATGCATCTATTCATGAAAGGAAGCGGAAGGGCCGCCGCCGAAATATTCACTTCTATCATATGCGGAAATGATTGCTCTATGTTGAAATATTACATGTAAAAGGGCGGTCATACGGTCTCTTAACCCTTTGGAGATAAGCCCCATCAGGAAAACCGAATGCACTTTATCCTCGGCTTGGTCAAGTGCAAGGATAGGCATTGCGTCTGCATCCCCAAGAATGATATTGTGGATGACTCGAAATATCAACTAGAGCAAGATGGAGAGTCGATGAAGCTTTTGCCCGCAATGAGCGTCATAAAGTTGAAGCACGACTTTGCATTGAGCGTCGGTAAAAGCCGGTTCATAAAAGCGGATGTCGGCATAGGAAACGATATCCCTGATAGAGGAAAGATGGTTTTCCATGGTACCTGAAAAGGATCCAGACAGAAAGTCAGCAAAAGGGGGCCGCAAGTCCGGATTAAAGCTAGTAGACCCCACAAAATCAAAATGGCGGCTCATTAATAATGGAGCAGGTGCCCATTGAGAGAATGAAAAAGGATTCTCATTAAAAAAATGAGTAGTTGGAGTTAAACTCCCAAGGTCCCCAAAAGTGGGTCCTTTAATAACAAAGAGTTCAACTCTGTTTAAAATGCGAAATAGAGATTAAAACCCTAAAACCCTTAAAGGGGAAGAATATTCAAGAACAACACTAGGGCTAAGCCGTTTAAAAAAAATAAATTGGAATAAAATTCCAAAAAACTCTTAAAAGAGTAAACTGTTTCAAAATCAAATCAGAGCTAAGATCTGTAAACAAGAAAATTATAATGGGATTAAATCTCAGAATTCCCACTTGGGATCAAACAATGGAATTAAATTCCAATAATCCCCAAAAACAAGGAATGCCAAAATTGACAGCGGGGTAAAACCCTTAAAAAGAAAATCAGAGTTAAACTCCAAAAATGTCCATCGATTAGGATCTTGAATCAAAACATCAAGATCTGTGATTTATAAAAAAATGATGATAAATTTAAAATTCAATGATCTCTAAAAAGAAGACGATCGATCCAAAATCAAGAGCTAAGCTCTGGTAAATATGTTAATAGAGTTAAACTTCGAAATCCCAAAAAGGGGATAATGTTCAAAATGATAAAATCTCAAAGAAAAAAATTCTCAAACTTTGAGGGCAGAAAACTAAGTTCTAAAAGAGAATTAAATTCTCAAAGAAAAAATGATAACAAAGCAAATGAAGAAAACACCGGTTGGTTCAGAGCCAAAGGCTCTAATTACAAGGGATGAGGGATCATTTCAACTCCCCCATATCCCTAGGTGATCCAACGGCTATGAAGCTAGCAACGTCGCACTCACATGCAAGGCACGTGAGAGCAATGGTGGGGGCATTTGTTCCTTTATAAAAATTAGAAAGGCAGCCCCCACGTGTTAAACACGTAAGCACTCATAAGCAAAACACGTCAGTACCGGCTTCAGATAGGATTAAATCTTATAATAGCACTCACGTGCAGAGCACGTGAGCGCTGGAGCCCAAAATCGTTCTTTTATAAATAAAAAATAGAAAGGCAGCCCCCACATGTTAAACACGTGAGCATTTACATACAAAGCACGTAAGTACCGTCTTCAGATAGGATTAAATCCTATAAAAGCACCCATATGTTAATCACGTGAGCACTCACGTGCAGAGCACATTGTTTACCGCTGGAGACTGGACTGAGACGCTAACTCTTGCCTGAATACGGGGGCAGATGCTATTTGGAACATATCCTTCCACCTCTCCGAAAATGCCAAGTTGATTTCTGGCACCGTATATCGGAGATTTTGACAGATGCGACCAATGTAGCAGACTTATCAGATTCCCCCTCACTTGTGAGGGTTTTTTGATTGTGGGGACACTCTTCCCTGCATGCGCAAGCTCCTGCAGTTAATTACATTATCGCGTTGTAATAACCACTTCTCCTACTCCAGGCAGATCACTTCGTGTCGTATTATATTTTATTTATTTTGGTTGTTCGTGGATTGTATACGGAGACTAGTCTATTTCGTCGCCCGTAGGGTACAGATTAGTCCAAACCCGTATATATACATTATGGGAGTCAAACTTAGGACGCAGATCTCGTATGAACGAAGTCCATAAGTTTGAGATATGTCGTCTGAGGATCGTTAGTCATATTTGAGACTAAGGTCGACTCAGAAATATGTGGTTAAGGCTCGTTAATCCTATTTTGGATTAAGATCAACTTAACAAACAAGTATGGATTAAGGATCTTTAGTCATCTTTGAGACCAAGACCATTTAGGTTTATTGATATTTTGATCAATACATGATATTTGAGAAATCGGAAATGTCATCATTTAATTAAACTTTTTTAAGTGATTAAATGATGTTTTATGGTACAAATGTGTAGGTATATGTGAGGCACCTGCCCGGCTATTTCATTTGAAAAGAGGTGCGCACATGCGTTGCACGGTGTTATGCAATGTTTATTTTAAGGATGTTGCGCATGTGTATCACATGACACATCTGTTATGGGTTTCAAGTTATATATGTGCACATGTATGTACGTATGTATATATTCAGTAAGTCAACATGCATTACATGTGACATTTGCACATTAGGGGTCATGTGCGCACTCGTGATGTGCATGCCTTAATAGGCTATTTTCATTAAGTGCGCATACATGGGTATCAGGTGATGTGCATGCCTTCAGAGACAATTTTTATTGAGTGCCCACACGTGGGCATCACGTGGTGCGTATGCCTTTAGAGGCGATTTTTATTGAGTGCGTACATGTGGGAATCACGTGGTGCGTATGCTTTCAGAGGCGATTATTATTAAGTGCGTACATGTAAGTATCACATGGTACGCACATCCCCGAGGCATTATTTTCCCAAGAGCAGTAACCTTTTCTATTAAACGCGTACTGATTTGGGTGCGCATTTGTTTTTATCAGAAAGCAAAAGCTTTCATTAACAAGTCATGGCTTCTGTTTTATCTTCTTTTCTTATTTGCAGAGAAGTGAAAACCTTGGTTTTCATCTTTTTTTTGTGCCCATCTTACTTTTTAGAATGAAGGACAAGCCCTAAGATCATTTGATCTCTTTTAATAGTGAATCGATAGATTCAAAGAGAAGCAAAGGCTTATATATAAAAACGAAAGGTTTTTTTTAATAGAAAAGAGAAGCGTTATCTTCATTTCTACCTTGCGCAATTTTTTTATGAAGGAGAAATCTTCAGATTTTTCAAGCTTATGGAAAGTTTTTCTGTCCTCCATTTTTTCATATAAGGCTCCTATTTATAGGAGAGAACACATTAGAATTTGTTTGGTTTGTTTTAGTTTGTTTCGATCACAATCTGATTTCAGATTGATTCAAAAATATTTAATTGATTTATATCAATTAAGGATGATATGCGCACTGTTGGATCTTTGATCCACAAATATTTCTTATTAAGGTGTTTAACCAACAAAATATTTTTCTGTTAATTAAGGATTTTGATTGCTTATTAATATATATTTATTTTCTTTTTAATAAGCGTCTGTTTGTGAGAATGCGCATGTACTTGCACATGTTTTTGATTAAGTGTGCATTGCGCCCGTGCATTGCACGTGTAGATATGTGCATCTGTCATACGCGCACTTGTTGCATGCACACTTATGTCATGTGATCTTATCATTGAACATGCGCGTGCACTTGTATCTTTGCATATTTTTGAAGCGACAAACAAGTGTTGAGTTGTGATTCATTTGTCTTGGAACTTGCAAGAATGCGAACCGTCTTTTCATACCCTATAAATAAGTGTCATTTTCTTCACTCCCTTTAGAGTTGTACTTTTCTGAAGCTTTACTTTTTTTTATTAATTTGGTAAGTGCGCTTGCGCGCTTCTGCTTTTACGCACTCAATTTATGTGTCACGACCCGAAAAAGTATGGAACATGACCGACACTTAAACTACGAAACGTTTCGAGGCTTACGTAATCTAAGTAAGCCAAAACCCAGAAATCCAAACCAAGTAAAGCAGTAGAGTGAAGGAAAAACCAATTTTAAAGCAAGAAATTTAACAACATAAGCCGAAGTATGCATTTTTTTAAAATCTCAAGTCTTTTCTGAAAATTTCGGCAGAGTTTCCTTTGTAAAAACTGACCCCAAACGGGTACAAACCTGATAAAGCAAATATAATGAATAAAGGCATCCCCAAGTGAGAGCTAGCTCTTCGTCAATTGACGGTCACAACCATGCAAGCAATATAATATACAACGCCGAAAAGCGACGATCAGACTCAGGATAAAAATCCAACATCATCAAGAAAACCAGAGGAAAATCATATAATACAGCGCGCGACTCTAAGGTCAAAAGAATATACGCTGGTCTTCAGTTCTATCAAATAAACAAGTCTGGTTGATGGAGTTTTACTAGATACAACTGAATATAAATATAAATAGAATGGTGGTCACGATGCAATGAAACCGCCTACCAAAGCAATCACCCGGAAGGAACAGTGTACCAGCAAGCCGCAACGAAACCTGTACGGAAAAACCTGTAAGGAACTATGGCACAACGGGGGTGAGTTGTCTACTCGTGAGTAGAAAACATTTACGAGTAGAAATCGCATGTATAACGCAATCCTAGGTCATACGATTAGTAATATCCTCAAATAATAATAATATGGCCTGAAGCATAATATAATGGTAAGGGTAAACATCTATCCATATAGTGTAATACCAAGAACTCGTGTCAGTGCCTCAGATAACATGTCATTAATATGATGTACAAATGTCAGGTAGCAATATATCACTAAAATGATGTACAGATGCATATAATGAGAACAAAGTACATCATGAATCAAAAAACTGTTTTTCTTTATTTAATGAGATTTCTGTATGTATATAAATCGAGATATCATCAATGAAATCAACATAAAATCCGTGTCAAGTATCGACACAAAACATAAATCTCACTATCTCAGGCTCCGGCTATCCGGACTGGCCTGTATCATCAAATCTCGATATCACAGTGTCTCAAATCTCAATACCTCAGACTCCGTCAGTCCGGATCGGCCCATATCATCAATCACACGACCACGAACGGTATCCTCCGGATATCCGCCGCGCCAGGTAAAATCACCGATAGGCAGTCTGCCCCTACGGGCTCATCGTCTACAACTCGAGCTTCTTGCCCCGGGGTACCATACCGGGTCCACCATGTACCCGCAGACGGTTCATCTAACTCCTCGAATCGGGTCTCGAAAACTATCTCAGAACCGAGAAAACAACATGGTGGACAATACTCATCATATCAAGGAAAACCGCATTTTTCTCTTTAAAACAATTCATCAGTTTAATAAACTTTCACATGCGCTTTCCAAATCCAGAAAATCTCAAGACGGATCCGAAATCATCAAATCACCATGTCAATAAACAGTAAAAACCGGCATAAATCTCCATAATACTGCATAACCAATGAATATATGAATGCATCTGATATTATACAATGAATGCAATAGTTAAACTAGCATATGAAAGCTATAACATATTGCAACTATCAGCTAGCAAGCTATGTCAATGAAATAGTAATCTCTAAAGTGTACATGACATGGAAATTACCGATGATGATGTGTGTGAACCGGCAAGCAGGTGTACGTAGAACATACGCATCATCGGTAATGGTGCCGGTGTCCTGACAACAGGGTGTCATAATAATTACAGATAACATATGTACTAGCATGCAATGCGATGAAGCATCATGAATATACAAAAAGCGATATGATAATAACAACACTGAAGAATAAACCTACCCAATATACGAGTCATACAATTTGGTATTTAAAATACTCACGATTCTTCACTTTTGAAAATGAGTATGACTCAAGCCCAGTCAAAAGGGTAAGGGAATCTACCTAAGTCTGAGTCGATCTATATATAAATCTAGTAGTCGGTGATCTCGCCTCAACAGTATCACGTACGATACAATAAATACTATGACATCCTCAAGTAAAGAGTGTGAATCTATCCTCATAACTATATCTCGTACGGTAAATCTATCGTATGGCATCCCAAATCTGGGTACGGATCAAATATCACATTTATCTTATTACTCATCTGACATCCTTATCATCACATATTGTGAACAGGAGGAGATACTGATCTAAGTCTAGTACAATACTCATATCATCAACATAAATGTATGTGTGTGTGCAAATACACATCGCCCAATCAATCCGCTAATATCATGTCGTATCTCATAATACGAACCAATCACATCACCGATCTCAAGGCACCATGCTCAAACTCGTCGACTCATCTCCAAATAGGGACGAGTGGTAGGAGCCAACAAACATACCATATACTATCCTCATCATCCATGCATATGAATACGAATATCTATATGTCCCCAATACATACAATGAAGTAAATGTATGCGAGTGTGTGTATGTGCGATTATGCAAATCCTTACTCTAGGGTTTCGTGACTAAGAAGTCAACTATAGTCATTTCTTCACTTCTCGCTAACACTAAACCCATAATCTCCTAAAGCTTTTCCTGCTAAGTGTTCAAATCTCTCAATAACATATAATTGTATATCTATATCACATCACATCATATTCTTACGAACTTGCGGGGGTGCTATACGCCATCCACCCGACTTCCCCCGTAGATATATATCTACTCACCATGATCTTCATTCTCTGGAGTCGATGACGCCACGCTCATCCTCGTCATTTCGAAGTCCACGTGAGGTACCTATATATCATAACGTATCGTATCGCATAAAAATCCAAATCAAAGCCAAAACGACACGCTAAAAGTCTATAGGTTCGAACCTACGGACTACACCTTCAAAACCACCAAACAACTCTCGATATCATCGTACAAACGTCAAACCGTCGAGTTAAAACCAAATTCCTAAAATCCAGAATTCAAAATACGCAAAACAAAACCATGAAATAAAACAGTAACTCATGAAACTGGTCATAGATTTTACCCTAGGCCAAATTATCCAATTTTGCATATGTGGAGGGTTTAGATTACAGATACTGGAGCCACAGACGAAGCACGAACAAAAATGGTGGGACCCAGGCCGCAAATTGCGGCCTCCTGGGTTAAATCTGCGGCCAGGTTAGGGAAGTAGGGGCTAGGGTTTCAGTGGAGGGTCCTAGGTTGCCTGCATGTATCACTGTCTTTGCTTAATAATTTTCAGGTCCCCGAGTGTTGGCAGATTTCCAATTACCATCATATTTTCACAGTTTTTCCGATGTTGGGGTTTCTAAGTTCGTATCCCGGGGTCTATTCTATGATTTCATTCCAAGATACAATCCCTACAGGGGTCATAAGGTCTCTACTAACCTCAATTACACTTCACACTTCAAAATTTCACAAAACCCTCATCTAGAATTTTCTAGGTTCACAAAACCACTCGATATCGATACTAAACATATATGGATGCCTAAAGAATTTAAATACTAATCTAAAGATGTAGAAATTACCTCAATTGGCAACTCAAGAATTTTCTTGAGTTACCCAAAGTCCTCAAAATTCGATTTTTCTCGGTCCAATGTGCTTCCTTTGAGCTTGTGCATGCTGTTGGGGTAAAAATTTACACCCCGATTGACCAAGTCAAAATCAAAGTCAACCCCAAGCCAAGTGGGCCCAAGCCCAGGTCAAGTGGGCCAATACCCGGGTCGAGCCCAAACATGGAGCGGCCGGCCTTCCCCCATGCCAAGATAAAAAAATTTGTAATAAATAATTTTGTTGTATTTCTTTTCTTTTATTTTATGAATAAATGTAAGAAAAATGGGAATAAAGCCAAATTTTTGTAAAGTCCATGGTTTATGTGCAAAAAGAAAAGGGCACATGAGCAATGGGATAGGCAAAATGCCATTTTGTGAAGCCCAAGGGGCTATGTGTAAAGTGTATAGCCTATAAAGGCAAAGATGATGAAAAAATCTCAACAACTTTTTCTCTCTCCAAAAGAATCAAGATCTGTGATCTTCTCCTTCCTCAAGGTTCTAAAGAAACCTTCTTCTCTCTTTTGAATTAAATCAAGAGTTCTACTCTTCCTTTTATAAAACTAAATAATTTTTCACCACACAAAGGGGAACTCAGATCTGCCATCAGATCTCAGAAAGGAGAGATTTTTAAAATCTCACATTTCTTGATCTTCAAGATCCGGCCAACAGAGGAGGAAGAAAGAGACCCATCTCCAGAAACCCCACTTTGGGGAAGAACTAGGGCTCAAGGGGAGAAGCCCTTCATCAGCTTCAAAACATCCTAGGAGTTTAACTCCTCATATATATATATATATATATATATATATATATATAGAGAGAGAGAGAGACACAAAAAAAAATTAAGTGCTCCTTTCTGGGAGTACAATTTCCATTGCAGGGACCAAGTCCCTTTTGACTCCCGAACGCCCACGTGCGAATACGTGGGGCTAGCGCCCTTGCGCTCAAAGCGCTAGCGCCCAAAACGCTAGCGTCTGAGCGCCCACGTGCTGACACGTGGGGCGCTAGCGCCCTAGCGCCCAAAGCTTTAGCGCCTGAGCGTCCACGTACTGACACGTAGGGCGCTAGCGCTCAAAGCTCTAGCGCCTAAAGCGCTAGCACCCGAGCGCCCACGTGCTGACACGTGGGGTGCTAGCGCTCTTACACTCAGAGCGCTAGTGCCTAAAGCGCTGCGCCCGAGTGCCAGCGCCCAAAGCGCTGGCGCCCGAGCGCCAGAGTGTCTGGCACGTGGGGCGCTAGCGCTCTTGCACTCAGAGCGCTAGCACCCAAAGCGCTGGCGCTTTTTCCCATACATCCTTTGGATGCCCTTTCCCTTTTATATATATATATGTATGTATACACACACACATACATACTCTACAACACTATCCCTCTCAAAAAAAATTTGGGCCGGGGCGCTGCCCCACACCCCACAAGGGGGCTGCTAGCCCCCTTGACCCCCGGCCCGCTATCCGGGTAGCGGGACCCCCGTAAAAACTCTGCGGGGCCCCCGATATATCCAAAACACCTTCCAAACACAACACTGCACATTGAGTTCGCATGACCAGTTTAACCCGTTAATCGGAGGTTCCCTCGCTCCAAGGGCGAGGGGTAATTAACGGCGGCTTAGTCCGCGGCTGCCGAAGATTAGGATCTCCACAATCAATAAACCCCAGCCTACCCTAGGCAGGAGGAATCTGTAATATGCCTGACAAGCGTGTGCATATTCCCATCTTAATGGGGTGACGAAAAACACCCTACACATGATTTTTGTGAAATGGAGATGGGGTTTTGGGTTTGTTTTGATGGTGTTTTGTGAGTTTGAAGAGGAGGGAGGAGAGAGTGCTGCCATGGATAATGAGAGAGTGAGAAAGATGAAGGAAAATGAAGAGAGAAGTAATGAGCCTTGACTATAGTTGACCCCTCACCCTCTCTCATGCCCATACCCCTTACCATCATGATACCTCATTGACTTTTCTTTTTCTTGTTTTCTTTATCTTTTCTTTTCTCTTCTCACATAAAACCCAAACCATGAATGAAAATGAAGAGAAGGCCATGTAGGAAAATGTAACACAAGTGTTAAAATGACATGGTGCAATATTTTGCACAAAACAAGCTTAATGCGCGATTAGCAATTTTTAATCGCGATTAGCACTAAATTAATGTATAATAAATCATAAAATTTCATAATTTGCATAAATCACATAAAACACCCTCTTTTCAGTAATTTCCATAATTTTCCAAATTTTCCCCCATTTATCGGTATTTAATTATACCGCCTAATTAAAATATTCTATATATTTATTATTTAAATCTAAAAATTCCCAAAAATAATACTTTATTTTTCTGAAATGTTACATTATGCCATGCACGTCTTTCAGTTGGGCATTTGATTTAGCTTGCGCACCCTTTTGGTTGCGCACTTAATTTAAGATAAACCTTAAAAGTTTCTTTTAAGATGTCACTTAAGTTTAACCTAACTCAATCAATTTTTTTTATCTTTTAGTTTGAAGTTGGATATTCTTAGTCCACCCTTTTAGTGAACTAACTCTTCTCTAATTTTTTTTTCTTTCATGGGTCATGACCAGCCGTCTTTATTCGATCAGAGAGATTGTCTCCCATGCCGACGTCCGTTTTAACGAACCTGCCTATAGCGATGCCCAATGCGAGGCTATACTCTGTCGTCTTGAGGATCATTGTGGGCAGTTGCTCCTTCATCGGTCTACTCTCTTGCAGATGATTTTCCTCACGATATGGAATGCTACACCCGGGCTTGTCAAGGCGATATCGCTTCATGCTCTAGATGAGGCCGAGGATAAGATGCTGTTGGAGATAGTGCCCTCAGAGTCAATTATTGGATCATAGGTACGTGATTGCAATGATAGAGGGAGGACCTATCCCGGTAGGACAGTCTTACTCAAGATGATAGTATGCTATCTAGTTTATCTTTATCATCGTGTACTGCTTTAGGTGACCAGGTCACTATTGCGCGTTGATAGAGCCCCTAGGATTCTTGCTTGACTGCCAGCAGTATGAGGGCGATCATATACGTGGGAGCTGGTAGTCCATAAGCACGTCCTTAAAAGGTCCCTAGTCGTGAGAGTTTCGAGATAGGGCATCGATACTCCAGAGTAGACTAGTGTATACAGTCGAGACCCCGACGAGGGGCGGTGGCCGGTCTCACAAGCCACTGGTGTCAGTTGGTTCACCTAAGATGTATACAGGTGCTCATTGGGTTATGAGTACACCGGACAAGACTCGCCGGGAACATGCTGGTTGGTCTTATACCTGACATCAGATAGCAGTTCCCTGGTGACATGTGTACAAGTTAGTTCATCGACCTGAGATCGTCATTTATCTCGTGTGAGTTCCCACTGTACTTTGCTTACTACCCTACCACGCTCAAAGGAGACCTGCAAACAGGTTTTAGTTGGGTACAGTCCCGAGCCACATGGAGGCAGTGAGCGGATCTGCAAGGGTTCGTCTCTCCCGGTATTGGGGGTGAGGTCGCGCTGTGTCTAGGAGAGCCATTACACGAACTCCTTGGCCAAGGCAGGAGATTTACTGGTAGGTATTCCAGTAGTATCTCAGGGTGTTCTGGGCTACACTCCGACACGACTTGTACCGCTTTTAGGGGTCTGACTTTTACCAACCCCCTAGGCCCGTCATGCGATGCTCATAGACGAACGGACCGGACTGTACGGATATTGTCACTGACAGGCTCAGTAGGGTGTCAGGATGAGTTCGCTCATCCACGTCCCTTTTAGTCAATACCTGGTTTCCCGTTACGTATGGCTAATACCTCTGACGTGCTGGTGGTTAAATCCACAGCCAAAGTATTGACGAGTCTTTAGAGTCCCCCACAGACCGTTTTCTCAAGTTTCGGGCGAAACGCTGTAGAGGACGTATGGAGATATGGCAGGGTTCGATCAGATACGTGCGGTATTGCACGAATCATGATCGGACGGATAATACTAGCGGGCTTTGGTTTAAGCCGGATCCTAGTATTGTACAGTGTAGATTTTGTCTCATTGCATTTGTATTCAGTCGCAATACAAATGCGGGTATGTATATACAGTAGCGGGGTTTTTCTGTAATTTATTACGGGATCAGTTTTTTGAAGTTGCCAGTTTGCTTTCCGGTTTCGGCCATTTTCCTTTGTATCTTTCCTTGGCTGAAAATTGGTGGAGGAGGGCTTATTTGCAAATGTGCAAATTAGCATTGTGGAGGGTGGTCTTTGCATATTGATGCTTCATGATGGTCGCACCATCATTTGACTTCTACACTTCATGATTGCTTGACTTTGGGTGTGATGATGGTTGATGGAGTGTTGGATTTGCTTGTGATCATTTCTTCACATCATGACTCTTTTCTCTCTCTTGCATTATCTTGGCTCACTCCTTCATTTCTAATAACCCCCCATTCTCTCTCTTGATGGGTGATGGCCGGCCAAGCTAAGAGGGGCTGTCCAAAAATTTGGGAAGGGATTTTGATCTCTTGATGCTTGCAAAAATCCCCTTGTTCATCTCAAAAAGCTTTCATATCATTTCTCCACCAAAACCATGGCAACTTCAACCCCAATACAGACAAAAGAGTTCTATACTATTCTACAGCAATTTTTGGGCACGTCGGCTCGCCAACTTCGTGCCCGAGTTGCCTCGATCTAGAGGTGGGAGCCCGTAAAAGAACCCGGCGATGTGGTGCCCGTCCGGCGAGGAGGCGAAGACCGGAGATTCCACGGGGAGATCGGGACGACGACGAGAAGACCGAAGGACACGGATCGCTCGGTATATCTCTCTACCCCTTCTCTAGTTAGCTAGGATTAGATTAATGGCTCTGATACTAGTGTAAGTGCACGGTGGCGCCCCGGCCGTCAATCCGAGGCCAAAATGCGGAAACGAACGCGGATGCGGGTGTGTATGCACGGTTGACAGAGAGACAGAGGCAGAGAATTCTCATTAGGGTTATTGACTGTTGACGTTTGCTAAACCCTAATGAGAATAAGAAATATGATTAATGATAATATTGTTAGTTATATGTATGCCCTAGAGGCCATTACTGTACATTGGATGTATATTGTAGTGGATGCTGGGACATATATAGGTAGGACTTTCTTGCTCGACATGATAGTACGCTATCTGGTTGCTCTTTATCTTAACATGTATACTTTCTGTCTCTCTGTTACATATTGATAAAGCCCTTAGGATGTGTACTCGACTTCCAGGACTATGATGTAGATCATACTAGTGGGGCCTGGGTAATCCATGAGTACATCCTTCAATGTTCCTAGTCGTGGGAATATCGAGACGGGGCATCGATATTCCAGAGTAGACTAGCGTATATCTTCTCGATCCATGTGATGGGCGATGGATGATCCCATATCCATTGGTGTTTGACATCAGAGATGGTATGCGGGTGCTCAGTGGAGACTGGGTACACTGAACGGACTCGCCGAGAACTCCCAGATGGTATTATACCTCACGTCAGATGGCAGTTCTCTGGTGACACTGGTACAGCTTAGTCTGTTGACCCGAGATCGTCATAGAGTCTTGTGTGTCTCCCACTATGCTTTGATTTCCACCCTACCACGGCTCTACTGAGTTGTGCAAACAGGTGGTTTTTGGGTACAGTCCCGATTCACATGGAGGCAATGAGCGATAGGAGGGGATTCGTCTCTCCCGGTATTGGGGGTTGATGTTGCGCTATGCTCGACTGGCCATAACTGGAAATCCCTGGCCAGGGTTGCTGTGATTTACTGGTAAGAGTTATCAGTAGTTTCACGCTTGTTATGGACCTTACATCGGCATGACTTATCAAGCTACTGGGGTCTGACGTTTACCACCCCTAGACGAGATATGCGACATATCAGACGAACAGACCGGACTGTACGGTAAGTGTTGCTGGTTGGATTCACGGGAGTGTGAGCGGGCTTGCTCGTTGATCTTCTGATCGCTCAATACCCGGGTGGCCGTTACGTTTAGCAGACCGTTTGCGGCTTGTGGGTGTTTGATATGATCATCACCTGCTGCCGGCGTATTGACGAGTCTTTAGAGTCCTACACAGAGGTTTCCTGGCTCAAGCGAAACGAAATAGGAGCGCATATGAGATATGCGCGGGACCGAGAATAATGCGTGTATGTGATACCGTATTCTATTCTCGCGATAAATGTATCGATTGGTTGTATGCGATATAACCTAGTTATTGAATCAAGGATTGATTCGATAAGTCGATACATTGGATATTAGTCGGTCATATGCGATATGACCGGATCGTTAAATCAAGTGTTGATTTAATGATTTAATGTATAATTATATATTTGATATATTACTTTATATTAACTAGTATTGGTTCCCTTAAGATTATTTTCTCACTAGATTGTGCACATTGTATATATGATATATTTTTGTGCACTTGCTTGTATCATGTTTGATGATACATGCAAACTTGGGTATGTGTTTGCTTTAAACTATGTTTAAGTTAATGGTTAGGGTTTGATTTATTTGTTTTATTTATTCATTTTGGGAAAAATAAAATGGAGGCTTGTTTTGTTTTGCTCTTGAAGCTTCATGAAGATTTGAAAGTATACCATTTTGTTTTTATTCTAAACCTAAACATTACCTAAACCCTAGTTTATTCTCTACATGAGTTTACTTACCCATGGTTGCCACATGATAACCATCACTTGATTTTCTTTTTGGAGATAATTTCATTATTCATTTTTCTTCTTCTTCATCTTCTTCTTCAAGTGAAAAAAAGAAAAGCTTTCTACAAAAATGTCAAGTGATGAAATCAAGTGAGAAACCCAAATCCAAAGTGAACGCACTTCCTATTTCTTCATCCTCTACCACTTGCCATGTAGTATAGGGTGTTTTCTTCACAAGTTTCATGACTTGGTGAAGATGGAGCTCGAGTTAGAGTCGCCTCGATGTAGATCATTTTCGGCATCGAAGTCAACGACCTAGCCCGATCATTTCTTCGACGAAACCATCGCTAGAGTCCGGGATCCGATGATCGCAGCGGAGGGACGTCATCACGGAGCTAAGGAAGTGGAGGACCGGATCTACAAAGGTTGTATTTTCCGTTCACTCTTAGTTAAGTTGTTAACTTATATCGTCTTCGCCTATCCTCTGGTTACGATCTTGCTTAGGGTTCTTTGGCACATAGAAAAATTTTGATTTTGGCATGTTTGATCTGTTGTAGGACCTCATGAGTGTGCCTAGGAACCCTACAGTGGTATCAGAGCCTAGCTAGAACCTTAGGCGATGAGTAGACGAAGTTAGAATTCCGATCGAACCCGAAACCCTAATCGTATACGCCTCTCAATACAATTTTTGAAATCGTGGATTTTTGTGAATTAAAAATATCCAGAAAATTAAGCAGGGTTTTCTAGGAGTTACTGTACAAAACGTGCCCCTAAATCGATTAAAGCGCCGCGGAACCACGGCACGAGCATGGCTCGTGCGGCGGTTCCGCGGCCGTACAGTCGCTTCCTTCAGAACTGTTTGCACATTAATTCCTAACTATTATTCCTGTATTTTCTGGGAATTTTTAATTTGCACTCAAGAGTTAAGTTTTCTGGGTTGTATTGGGAGTTCGTAAATTCGATCGGATTATCAAACTTTGTCTATGTATTTTTCCGGGTAATTTTAGAATATGTTAAAAAGTTCGACCGGATGTAAATACCCATTTTTTCCCCTGCTGGGAAATTTCCAATTGTTGGATTTTTCCATAGTTTAATGACGTTCTAAGTAGTGCAAGTAACGCGATGGTCCCTCTAGAAGACAACAAACCTTAACTCGATTATGTGACTGTCTTGAACTGCCCTTTGAACCTTAGGGTTTGGGGCAGTACGGCGTGCCACATGTGAGGCGTTGGCTTGACCCTTCTACGGCTGGACCGTTGGTACTGAGGCATGAAGTGAATGTTTTTGAACTTATTTCATGTGTTGAGGATGTCGGGAAAACTTGGGTGTTTAATTGTTCGATTGGAAAGTTTAACATTTTCTATTTATCTGGAATGTGATACAATAATTGGAATTCACAAGTAGTTATGAGATAACTGAATGAATGTTATAAATCTAGCGGTTTGGTCTCACTTGATCGGTTGCCACAGAATTTTGATGCGATCAAAAGTCCGTCGCAATCGCGTAGCGTACGCGGATACTCGCCGGATAAACTTAATAGACAGCTACACCCCATAGCCCCGACCAAGTGACTGTAGGAGAACCCCGTCGCCGAAAGCATCCGTTCGGGTGCTCGCGGCAGCGGTGTTCCGCCTTGGTGCACTTCGTCGACGGTATCGAGGGTGCGGCCGTCTACTGAAGTTTGAGACGAGCATTCGTTCTAGATGTCGGGAATCTTGTTGAATTACCCGACTTTATATTGAAAAGTGTTTTCGATATTGAGACTAAAATGCGGGGTTTATAATTGTTAGGCATGCGATGTCTAAGGGATTCATTTGATTAGGCATGCGATGTCTAAAGAGTTTGCGGATTCCAACAGTTGTAGTTTTACACTTTCTTTTCTGTGACCGTAAGTGTAATATGTGATATCGCCGGTTTCGTTGCTATATGTCAACGGCAATTGGGATGCGCATATTTACTTACGTTGATGACATGTGATGTTATGTGTTGCTGGATATGTTATATTGGATCGTCGTGTTTGAATAGCCGGAGGGTTTTTATGTGAGATGAGTGTTTTTCATTTTCATTCATGTAAAAACTTGTATGTAATATTATTTTATTGGGGCACTTCCAGGTTGCGGTTGATGTCACCATTTGTATATTATTTACTTTTCCACATTAGGATAGACCCAAGGAGGGGAGCACAAGTAACCGGGTTCTAGGGTCCAGTGGGAGACCATCTCGAGGAATCGAGTCCGGGTCTCCTAACTCTAGAATTGGTAGGGTTGCTTGCCGCTCTCGTAGGGGTCTAGGGGTGTGGGATTAGCTATTCATCACGACCATGGAATCCGTGTTTTATACTGGCTTGTATTAAAAACACGGACGTCCTAGTATATCCAATATTTCATACGATATTTTCTGCTGCGTTATCTGTGATGTGATCATGTGATATGTTTAGATAGATATAGTATATAGTATATATGATATATTATATAGACGTTGCTTATGTTTTACACCCGCGCGAGCCCTGCCTCGCTCTGGCGTTAGTTACCTAACCTAACGGTGCAGACGGGACATCGAGGCAAATGCGGATGGCATAAGCGTACGTTATATTTATCTGTGATGTTTAGGTGGACTTAAATGATGGGACATTCATTAATGAGATTAATGAAAGAAAATAAACCTAAAAGATGTTGTGGAATCGAATTTCAAAATAAAAACAGGTAGCTACAGTTCTTGCTTTGCATCGCGGTGTTCCTTGTAGAACATCTTGCACCTTATTCGATAAGGAAAGGACCGAGATCTCTTCACCGGGAGTGACTCCTTTAGCAATAACTGGCAGATTCTACAACTCTCGGTTTGTCTTTTGATTGCTTCTATAGTTTCTGCTTTGCACAGCGGTATATATGATATATCCTGCACCATATTCGATGAGGAAAGGGCCGACGATCCCTTCACCGGGAGTGACCCCTTTAGCAAAACTGGAAAAGCTTCAAAAACACTCCATTTAAAAACCATTTGATTCCGCAACGAGATCAAGTTCAAAGCGTTAAAGGTTTTCTTAAAAACCAGCCGCAACCCTCCGTCATTTTAGGAAGTAGAGTACTTAGTATTCGTGCTGTGTTTGTTGACCATAGTCAAGGCACAGTGTACGGTAGCTAAGTAATGTCTTCCTACACCTCATATGATGCGATTAGTTAGGACAGTCGCGTGACTTTGTTGACCTTAGTTAAGGGTCATGTGGGTGGGTCTAATTAATCACGAAATAACGGGTAGAACTTGACTAGTACTTATGATTTGTTGACCATAGTTAAGG
Source organism: Agapanthus africanus (assembly GCA_030015575.1). Classification (NCBI taxonomy): domain Eukaryota; kingdom Viridiplantae; phylum Streptophyta; class Magnoliopsida; order Asparagales; family Amaryllidaceae; genus Agapanthus; species Agapanthus africanus. The sequence goes on from JASDDO010000022.1 coordinate 531,102,128, forward strand.
TCATAGGTGCTAGGGGTAAAAACCTTTATCGGGAGTTTCAAGTGTTGAAATTTGCAATGAGATTGCATACCTTCTATATGATAGTTGGATCCCGATACCCACTGCGAGTAATTGTTACTTCTGGGAGAGTTTTGCACTTTAGAATTAGCCGATCAAGTAGGTGTCTAGAAAGGTGTCAACGGGGTTACGCCTATGGGAAATGAGGTTTATAGTAATTAGATCTGTGCGAAAGCACGGGGAATCTCCCTCAAAGTACCGACACTGGCCTGGCTGAAAGATTGGCGAACTTGTAGAGTGTAATTAATCCCGGCTAGTCTTTCCTTTTAGGGTTTGAAGGAAGATTTGATAAAAACAGTGGGAGCCATCCTGATTAGATAAAATATATATCCAATCTAATCTTGCAAGAGCGCACGCAGAGTGTTTTCTTCTCTCTCTCTCTTTCCAGGTAGCGACCATGTCACGCCTTAATCAAGATAATAATATGGATGAATTGACTGAACCCGCTTATTATACTGAGCTGGGGAACGTTGGTCCCGCTCCAACTTATAATTGTTATAACACAGAGCAGGAAATAGGGGAATACCAGGATTCCCATGCCGCCCAAACGAAGAAAGTGCATGAGATGCATCTCCTTCGGGTGTGTTCATTACAAAGAACTGTTTCTCAGTATCCTCTGCATCCTGGGTATTTGATACCGGATCAGGATCCCAGATATGTAATCTGTTACATAGAGCTACAGAAAGGCAGAGAACTGAGAACGGGTGATAAGTTTCATGAGACAGAAAACGGTGCAAGTGTTGCAGCCAGGTCTGTTGGTCACTGTCACCCTGTATTACAAATACATTGAATCTGAACAAATGCTATTAGATACCGAACCTGATATACAAAACCATATCAATCTCTTTATTTATTAAAGAAGGATATAATTTTGTATTGATGGATAATGTTCTGAACATTTCCTATTTCAAAAGTTGATCGGTTCAGGCACGTTATCTAAAAGCATTGACGTTCTAAATCAAACTACAGTTCCTAGTATACAAAACACATACAGGAGGAAGAGTTCAAAAATGAACGGATACTTCTTGAGGCATTGTAGACTAGGTCATATCAATGCGACCCGACTGGCTGAAGTTACATTTAGATGCATATTTAAATCAGTTTGAATTTACATCTTGTGAAACTTGTCAGTCATGTCACAAAGATAAGATGACCATAGCTCTGTTTATTGCAAACAGAGAAAGAGTTAGTAAACTCTTGGGATGATACATGTTGATGTATGTAGATCCTCTGTCTACACATGCCAAGACCGGTTCTTTGTACTTCATTACATTCTCTGATAATCTCTCAAGATTCAGCCATATGTTCCTGTTGAAACATAAGTCCGAAGCTTTTGAGATATTCACAGAATATAAGTTAGAAGTAGAGAACCAAAAACCGGGTATAAGTATTATGTCCCATGATAAGATCAAAGAGGAGAATACTTGTGCATGGAATTCTTGGACTATTCTAAAGGAAAATGAGATTCTCTCTCAGTATTACTCCTCTGAATACACCACAGCACAACGGTGTATCAGGGCGGAGCAATCGCACCGTATTAGATATGGTGTGCTCTATGATGAGTACTACTGAGTTACCTATTTCCTTTTGGGGTTGTGCACTTGAGAAGCTGCATACCTATTGAATTGGGTTCGAATCAAATCAGTGCCTACCACTCCATATAAGATATGGTATGGGAAGAGCCTATCTCTTAAGTAAGTTAAGATTTGGGATTGTCCGGCCTATGTCAAAAGCAAAATCCGGACAAGATCGAGGCAAGGTCGGTTCTGTAGAACTGGAAAGGTTCCATCTATACAAAACTGCAGCTAATGATTTGACAGAACCAAAGGATTCAATAGTCCCCGACGAACCTCAGCCTCCCCGCCGATCTGGTAGGGTTCCTCACCTGCCTGAGAGATACTTCAGTTTCTCGATGACAGTGGGAGCGAGGATTGCATCATGAGATGATGACCCAACTAGATTCGAGCAGGTCATCGAGAGTAGGGACTCTGTAAGAATGGCTGGATGCTTAGCGATCTGAGATGGAATCCATATACACTAACAAAGTATGGACTTTGGTTGCGATATCTGAAGGGTTAAATCCCCATCAGGAGCAAGTATATCTTGAGAAGATTACTTGGTGTAGATGGAAAAGTTGAGACTTTCAAAGCTAGACTTGTTAAAGGTTTTCGTCATCGACCAAGCGTGGATAATGATGAAACCTTTTCCAGGGACGATGCTTAAGTCCATCCAGATCCTACTTGCCATTGCTACATACCATGACTACGATATCTGGTGGTTGGGTGCCATGACTGCTTTTCTAAATAATGTTTTAGAAGAGAACGACTATAAGTACACAGCCAGAGGGCTTCGTAAATAGTGGGAGCAGCGGAAACGTGTGCAAGTTGCTTTACAAGATAAAGCAGGCATCGCGGAGTTGGAACATCTGTTTTGATGTGGTAGTCAAAGAGTTTGACTTCATCAAAATGGTAGATGAACCTTGTATGTACAAAAAGGTAGTATGGAGTATGGTGATGATCCTCGTAGAGTACATGGATGGCATAGTCTTGATAGGAAAAGAGTTTCTTATGCTACGCACGGTCAATCTCCTCTTATTACAAGGATTCTCCAAATAGGATCAAAGTGATACCTCCTAAATCCTGGGATTTGGATCTATGAGATAGATCTAAATGGATATTAGGCTTTTCACTAAGTTTAGTGAGATGGTATCAATCGATCCAGGGGAGAATCACTGGAAAGATTCTAGGGTGATAAGGACGACTGAATGTCAGTCGCAGGCATTGTCTTTACCCTCAGTGGAGGGACGGTATGTTGGAAGAGTTCCAAGCTAGATACCGTGGCAAACTAGACGATAAAGGCTGGTAACATCGCTATTAAAGATACTACCAAAGAGGCAGTTTGGGTGTATATTGGTTCATGAGATGAACTAGGTTCCTACCATTGTGTGACAATGGAAGTGTGGTTTTGGCCCAGGAACCCTGGTCCCATCAGTGACCCATACATATTCTGAGGCAGCATCACCTGATCATGGAGATAGTTGATCTCTAGGGTGATCGAGGCTAGGAGAGTAGACTCAGAGGACAACACGGTGGATCCACTCACGAAGGCCTTTCCCCAAAGAGAGACTTATAAGGGATGGTTGAGTATTAGATACTACAACTACTGCTACAGATGGCCCTAGTGCAAGTGGGAGATTGTTAGTTATATGTATGCCCTAGAGGCCATTACTGTACATTGGATGTATATTGTAGTGGATGCTGGGACATATATAGGTAGGACTTTCTTGCTCGACATGATAGTACGCTATCTGGTTGCTCTTTATCTTAACATGTATACTTTCTGTCTCTCTGTTACATGTTGATAAAGCCCTTAGGATGTGTACTTGACTTCCAGGACTATGATGTAGATCATACTAGTGGGGCCTGGGTAGTCCATGAGTACATCCTTCAATGTTCCTAGTCGTGGGAATATCGAGACGGGGCATCGATATTCCAGAGTAGACTAGCGTATATCTTCTCGATCTATGTGATGGGCGATGGATGATCCCATATCCATTGGTGTTTGACATCAGAGATGGTATGCGGGTGCTCAGTGGAGACTGGGTACACTGAACGGACTCACCGAGAACTCCCAGATGGTATTATACCTCACGTCAGATGGCAGTTCTCTGGTGACACTGGTACAGCTTAGTCTGTTGACCCGAGATCGTCATAGAGTCTTGTGTGTCTCCCACTGTGCTTTGATTTCCACCCTACCACGGCTCTACTGAGTTGTGCAAACGGGTGGTTTTTGGGTACAGTCCCGATTCACATGGAGGCAATGAGCGATAGGAGGGGATTCGTCTCTCCCGGTATTGGGGGTTGATGTTGCGCTATGCTCGACTGGCCATAACTGGAAATCCCTGGCCAGGGTTGCTGTGATTTACTGGTAAGAGTTATCAGTAGTTTCACGCTTGTTATGGACCTTACATCGGCATGACTTATCAAGCTACTGGGGTCTGACGTTTACCACCCCTAGGCGAGATATGCGACATATCAGACGAACAGACCGGACTGTACGGTAAGTGTTGCTGGTTGGATTCACGGGAGTGTGAGCGGGCTTGCTCGTTGATCTTCTGATCGCTTAATACCCGGGTGGCCGTTACGTTTAGCAGACCGCTTGCGGCTTGTGGGTGTTTGATATGATCATCACCTGCTGCCGGCGTATTGACGAGTCTTTAGAGTCCTACACAGAGGTTTCCTGGCTCATGCGAAACGAAATAGGAGCGCATATGAGATATGTGCGGGACCGAGAATAATGCGTGTATGTGATACCGTATTCTATTCTCGCGATGAATGTATCGATTGGTTGTATGCGATATAACCTAGTTATCGAATCAAGGATTGATTCGATAAGTCGATACATTGGATATTAGTCGGTCATATGCGATATGACCGGATCGTTAAATCAAGTGTTGATTTAATGATTTAATGTATAATTATATATTTGATATATTACTTTACATTAACTAGTATTGGTTCCCTTAAGATTATTTTCTCACTAGATTGTACACATTGTATATATGATATATTTTTGTGCACTTGCTTGTATCATGTTTGATGATACATGCAAACTTGGGTATGTGTTTGCTTTAAACTATGATTAAGTTAATGGTTAGGGTTTGATTTATTTGTTTTATTTATTTATTTATTCATTTTGGGAAAAATAAAATGGAGGCTTGTTTTGTTTTGCTCTTGAAGCTTCATGAAGCTTTGAAAGTATACCATTTTGTTTTTATCCTAAACCTAACCATTACCTAAACCCTAGTTTATTCTCTACATGAGTTTACTTACCCATGGTTGCCACATGATAACCATCACTTGATTTTCTTTTTGGAGATAATTTCATTATTCATTTTTCTTCTTCATCATCTTCTTCTTCAAGTGAAGAAAAGAAAAGCTTTCTACAAAAATGTCAAGTGATGAAATCAAGTGAGAAACCCAAATCCAAAGTGAACCCACTTCCTATTTCTTCATCCTCTACCACTTGCCATGTAGTATAGGGTGTTTTCTTCACAAGTTTCATGACTTGGTGAAGATGGAGCTCGAGTTAGAGTCGCCTCGACGTAGATCATCTTTGGCATCGAAGTCAACGACCTAGCCCGATCATTTCTTCGACGAAACCATCGCTAAAGTCCGGGATCCGATGATTGCAGCGGAGGGACGTCATCACGGAGCTAAGGAAGTGGAGGACCAGATCTACAAAGGTTGTATTTTCCGTTCACTCTTAGTTAAGTTGTTAACTTATATCGTCTTCGCCTATCCTCTAGTTACGATCTTGCTTAGGGTTCTTTGGCACATAGAAATTTTTTGATTTTGGCATGTTTGATCTGTTGTGGGACCTCATGAGTGTGCCTAGGAACCCTACAAATATTAATTAAGTATTATTGTGCCATGGTTGGGTTGAAAGGTTGACTTTGTTGACTTGTTGACCGGTTGACTAGGTTTGACTTGTCGACCACTATCATGACAATGGCTATCATTTCTTGGCATTGACTTTAGCTTGCTTGATGGTTCACAAATTGCATTTAATGCATGAAATGATATTGCCATTTGATATGATGATAACCATCACATAATACTCAATTATTATTATGTGTTATCATGATTTTGGATTATGAGAGCTTGGATGGCAAAAGGTTTGCTTATTTTTCATTTCCTTTCTCTCTCATGCTCAAGCTCTCCCTCTTCCTCTTGCTCTCTCTCCCTAGTTCATGGTTCTATTGTCTCATGTGTTGAGAAGCAAGAACCATAGAGATCAAAACCCATTACACTTCTCTACTCATCCTAGTACACAAGGTCTAGCAAGCCAAGTGTTCTAGTTTCTTCCACTTCAAACTAGAAGAAACTATAATTTTCGGGCGTGTTTCGTGACTTTTTCTCCGATCAAACTTCTAGTTACTTTGCTAACATGTTAGATAGTGTTTAACTAGACTCTGATACCACTGTAAGTCCACGTTACCCTTCCCCGGTTCTTTGGGGTTGCGGAAATGGTGAAAAACGATTTTTCTAGGGTGGTAACATGGACTCAAAATACGGATCTTTGTTAAACAACTATCTAACAACCTAACTAGGAGTTTTACCTACTCGGTTAGGGGGTTATACCTTAACTTGAACTCCTTCGTCTTTGACTCCTTGCGGTGGTCGGATCGGCCACATCTCGTCGTCTCCTCGCGCCGAAGATGGATCCACCCGAAAGCTTCTACCTTTTGGCTGTTAGATAGTTGTGGAACCCGGGGATCCCAGATATCTGTATTGTTCTGTGATGCTTATTACATTTCTGTGATGTTGCATTTTATCACACCTTGAGCGAATATTATATATTGATATATATACTAGTAGATGTTGTATATGTTTTGCATCCGCGCTAGTCCAGTCCCCGCTCTGTCGTTATTTAAGTAACCTAACGGGTAATGACGGGACCCGGTGGCGAATGCGGATAGCATATACGTACATCATTATTTTCTTTCTTTTGTGGTGTGATCAATTGATGGGACTGCATTGATTCGGATCAATGCAAGCTAAACAAACCTATTTTGATGTTGTTGGAACACTTTTCAAAAAGCTGTTATTGCAAGGACGTTCACTTTTGTTTTGCACAGTGGTATTCGGTTATGAATATCTAGCACCTCAGTCGACGAGGCAAGGGCCGAGATCCCTTCACCGGGAATGACCCCTTGGAAAGAAGTTTGCGTCAGGGTAATAACTTCACTATAGCCGATTACTTTTGCTTTGCATCGTGGTATTCAGTTGGAATATCCTGCACCTCATTCTACGGGGAAAGAGCCGAGATCTCTTCACTGGGAGTGACCTCTTTAGCAAAGGTTTTCGTCACTATATTTTTATAAAGCTATCTGGTTCCTTCAACGATATCAAGTTCATTACGTTAAAGGTTTTTCGCCAAAAACCATTCGTAGCCCTCCGTCGTTTCATATGGATAGTCAATAGTATTCAAGCTGTGTTTGTTGGCCAAAGTCAAGGCACAGTGTTTGGTAGCTATTGAGTATTCATATGCAGCATAGATAGATGCGTTGGTTTGGGACAATCGTACTGCCTTGTTAGCCAAAGTCAAGGGTAGGTACGGGTGGGTTCAAATTAACCTGAAGAATGACGGGTAGAACTTGATATGTGACTTATGATTTGTTGGCCAAAGTCAAGGTCATAAGAGCATGGGGTAAAAATCACATCGGGAGTTTCTAAAGAAACTGAAACTTGCCAGATATGCGCATGCCTTCTGGAGTACGATAACGTGAGCGGATTCCGTCAAGTTATCATGCGATGATAGTTGGATCCCGATTCCCACTGATGAGTTGGTTTACACCTCGGGTGATCCCGACTAATTCTTCTTTCAGGTTTGGAGGAGAGTTTGACGGTACAGTGGGAGGTTTCCAGATTAGATAAAGTGATAACCATTCTGATCTAGGTTAGAGTGCACGCTGAGTGTTTCTTTTCTCTCTCTCTTTGGCAGCGACCATGACCCGACCCTAGACTATGACTCAGTGACCAAGATTAACCGAACCTTCTTAAACACTGGCTTTTGGATTGTCAAAGTTGCAAACCTCATTGCCACTCCTACTTTTACCCTTTTCTCCAGGACACCCCGTATTACTACAAACGTCCACTTCCATTGGATAAAACCATCGTATGGTTATATACGAACTCGAAGGAATTTATTCGAGGATGGTTTCCGGTTCTGGAGAAAACGGATAGGACTATTCAGCCGTCTTTTCCTTTTTACCTTCTCTCAGGTTGTGAGTGCCCCTTAGATTAGGGGATAGTACACCTATTACGCAAATTGGATAGTCTTCTTCCAAACCATAGGCAGGTGCCGACCGGTAGGAAATGAAGAAAACCAATTATCCTAACGATGGTGTGCAGAAAGTATTAAGTTAAGACAAATAAAGGGATTAGTAAGAGGGCAAAGTAAATTACGACTGCTATTTACGACTGTTGGTGATAGTGCCCTCAGAGTCAATTATTGGATCGCAGGTACGTGATTGCAATGATTGCGAAGGACCTATACCGGTAGGACAATCTTACTCGAGATGATAGTATGCTATCTGGTTTTCCTTTATCAGTCGTGTACAGGTTCAGGTGACTGATCACTATTACACTTTGATAGAGCCCTTAGGATCTTGCTTTACCACCAACAGTATGATGGCGATCATATAAGTGAGAGTTGGGTGGTTTATACGCATATCCTTAATTGTGGTCCCTAGTCATAGGAGTTTCGAGACAGGGCATCGATACTCCGGAGTAGACTATTGTATACAGTCGAGACCCCGACGAGGGGCGGTGGCCGGTCTCACAAGCCACTGGTGTCAATTGGATCACCTAAGATGTATACAGGTGCTCATTGGGTTATGAGTACACCGGACAGGACTCGCCGGGAATCTGCTAGTTGGTACTATACCTATCGTCAGATAGTAGTTCCCTGGTGACATGTGTACAGGTTAGTTCATCGACCTGAGGTCGTCATTTGTCTCGTGTGAGTTCCCACTGTGCTTTGATTTCTACCCTACCACGGCTCAAAGGAGTCGTGCAAACAGGTAGTTTTTGGGTACAGTCCCGAGCCACATGGAGGCACATGAGCGGATCGGCAAGGGATTCGTCTCTCCCGGTATTGGGGGCGAGATCGTGTTGTGTCTAGGAGAGCCATTACACAAAGCCCACGGCCGTGGCAGGAGATTTACTGGTAGGTACTCCATTAGTATCTCAGGGTGTTATTGGGCTACACTCCGACACGACTTATACTGCTATTGGAGGTCTGACGTTACTAACCCTCTAGGCAGATATGCGATACTCATAGACGAACGGACCGGACTGTATATACATTGTCATTGTTAGGCTCAGTAGGGTTTCTGGATGAGTTCGCTCATCGGCCTCCCTTAAGATCAGTCCATGGGCAGCCGTTACGCATAGCTAGTGCCGCTGACGGTTTGTGGTTAAACCCACTGCCAGGGTACTGATGAGTCATTAGAGTCCCCCATAGACAGTTTCCCATTTTCGGGCGAAACGTTGTAGAGGCCGTATGGTTTTATGGTAGGGTTCGGAAAATGCACGTGCGTTTACGCACGTGTCATTTTTCGGGCAGATAATACTGGTGGGCTTTGGTTTAAGCCAGATCCGAGTATTATACAGAGTAGATATAATATCTTTGTCTCGGTTGCATTTGTATTCGGTCGTAATACAAATGCGGGTATATTTATACAGTTACGGGGTTATCCTGAAATTCGTTTCGGGATCGCTTTTGGAAGTTGTCAGTTTCCAGTTTTCTATCACCCGTCTTTTAAAATTCAGTTAAAGACGGATTTATCTTTTCTTGGATGAGGGTGAGTCATGCTTCTAGAAGGTTCTAAAAGTGGTGATTAGGCTTATGACTCATATGTTGCATTAATGGTTTTGGTGACAAGGATTAGTGACTCATTATTTCATTAATGTGTTCATACTTTCTGTTCACACTAGATATTTCTCTTATTGTCGCCTCCCCTCTCCTACACTCACCCCCCCACCTCTATATGATGGCCGGCCCCTCCCCTCTCTCTCACTCACTTGATGATTATGGTTGTTGAAAAAAGATAGAGTTTTGGATGTATGGAAATTAACATATTCATATCTCATTTTCATATCGATCCAAATAGCAACTTTATTAACCGTTCGTCCATAGCTTTGGACGTAACGAGACAAAGTCTTCTACTCATTCTCTACATCATTCTTGGTCGTCTCTTTTAGCAAACTTGACGACCGAGTTGCCTCGAGTCAGAGGCGGGAGCCCGTTTAAAGAATCGTTGACGTGGTGCCACCTGGACAAGGAGATCGGAGCAGCCGCAACGGAGCGTGGGATGATGGTTAAAGAATGAAGGACTCAGATCGTTCGGTATAACCTTTCTACTCTCTTTATAGTTTGTTAGTTTAGCAATAATGGCAGATCCGGGTTATAGTATACGATAGCGCCAGTTAAAAAGTTTTTGTTCCGCATTTGGCGTCTGTAGAGGGCCGGGGCGCTACCGTAGACTTACAGTGGTATCAAAGCCTCACCATTTTGCTTTACTAACTTGTGCTAACGCGTTTAAAATATCGATCGGACCGAATATCAAAAACTACAATTTTTCCATTCACAGTTTCTGTCGATTTTAAATCAAGTCGTAAAATTATTTTACATATCACAGAAATCTGTGCAGTTTTTTTTAAGCACGTGGTGCAAATTTGAGCACGTGACTCAACAGGAGCGCCGCGGAATCGCGGTCAAACCTAGGGTTTGACCGCGCATCCGCGGCCGTTATGTTGAATCATTGACCCAAATTTGTACAGTAGCTTCTCTGTTGGAATTTGAGGTTTTTGGTATATATCTTTTGGGCCTAGATTTTGTTACTGTACAGCAGATGTTCGTGGGGCCCACTTCGTGATATTTAGTCGATCGAAATTTAAACATGTTAGTTTACAGTGCTTACATTATATCTCCGACCGGGAATATCATTTGATCGGTAAACCGCGTCTGATTGCTATAGTTCTTTTAGACGGGTTTGCGAACGTGACATTCGCGTTGATATTCTGTGTTGTGCTGTGATGTTGCGGATTTGTCGTGGTGGATAGCAGTGTGCAATGGTAGTGCAGTTTGGATTTATTTGTACATTTGATATTGCGGGGTGAGCGTCCAACATGTGGACTGCCGTCACTGCATGTTGTATAACATTCTTTTGGGGCACGACCAGGTTGAGGTCGATGTACCCGTTGTACATATTTTTCATTTTTGTACTAGGTTTTACCCCGCGACGGAGTGCACGGATAGCCGGGTTCTGGAGGGCAACGGGTCCGCATCTCATGGCTTTGAGAGGCAGAGGGGCCTCACTCTAAAATTGGCAGACTATTCGCCGCACTCGTAGGGGGTATAGGTTGACCCAAGGAGGGGTGCTCAAGCTACCGGATTCCGTGAAGTGCAGGGTGGTCCATTCACTTTGCTGTAAGGGGCTGCCTCGCTTCAGGTTTTGGCGGGTAACTTGCTGCACCCGTAGGGGTCTAGGTTTCATTGCACAGGCTATCCACATGACCAGGGGAACGTCGGGTTTCAGCAGCGGCTCTGTGAAACTCAGGGATCCCAGATTATCTGTATTGTTCTGTGATGCTTATTACTTTTTCTGTAATGTTTCATATTATCACGCCTGGAGCGATTATTGTATATTAGTATATATACTACTAGATGTTGTATATATTTTGCACCCGCGCTAGTTCAGTCCCCGCTCTGTCGTTAGTTAAGTAACCTAACGGGTGATGACGGGACCCAGTGACGAATGCGGATGGCATATACGTACATTTTATTTTCGTTCTTTTCTGGTGTGATTAATTGATGGGACTGTGTTGATTCTGATCAATGCAAAGGAAAACAAACCTGTTTGGAGTTGTTAGAACAATTTTAAAAAGTGTTATTACAAAGACGTTTCCTTTTGTTTTGCATAGAGGTATTCGGTTGGAATATCCTGCACCTCATTCGACGAGGCAAGGGCCGATATCCCTTCACCGGGAATGACCCCTTGGGCAGAAGTTTGCGTTAGGGTAATAACTTCACTATAGTCGATTACAAGTTGCTTTACATCGCGGTATTCAGTGGAATATCCTGCACCTCATTCCACGAGGAAAGAGCCGAGATCCCTTCACCGAGAATGACCTCTTTAGCAAAGGTTTTCGCCACTATATTTTTAAAAAAAGCTATCAGGTTCCTTCAGCGATATCAAGTTCACTACGTTAAAGGTTTTTCGCCAAAAACTAGCCGTAGCCCTCCGTCATTTCTTTTGGGCATTCAGTAGTATTCAAGCTATGTATTTTGACCAACGCCAAGGCATAGTGTTTGGTAGCTGCTGGGTATTCATTTGTTGCATAGATAGATGAGTTAGTTTGGGACAGTCGTTCTGCTATTTTGGCCAATGTCAAGGGCATGTGCGGGTGGGTTCAAATTGACAAGATAGTGACGGTTAGAACTTGGCATGTGACTTATGACATTTTGACCAACACCAATGTCATAGGAGCATGGGGCAAAAATCATATCGGGAGTTTCTAAAGAAACTGAAACTTGCCAAATGTGCGCATACATTCTGGAGTGTGATAACGTGAGTGGATTCCGTCAGGTTATCATGCGATGAGAGTTGGATCCCGATTCCCACTGATGAGTTAGTTTACTCTTCGGGTGATCCCGATTGATTCTTCTTTTAGGTTTGGAGGAGAATTTGACAGAACAGTGGGAGGTTTCCTGATTAAATAAAGCGATAACCATTCTGATCTAGGTTAGAGTGCACGCAGAGTGTTTCTTTTCTCTCTCTCTCTCTGGCAGCGACCATTGACCGACCCTAGACTATGACTCAGTGACCAAGTTGACCGAACCTTCTTAAAATACTGGCTTTTGGATTGTCTGAGTTGCATAAGTCATTGCCACTCCTTCTTTTACCCTTTACATTTCTCAGAACACCCGTATTACTACGGACATCCACTTCCATTGGATAGATCCATCGTATGGTTATATACGAACTCGAAGGGACTTCTTCGAGGATGGATCCAGGTTCAGGAGAAATAGAATTGGTTTATTTAGTTGTCTTTTATTATCACCTTCTCTCAGGTTGCGAGGGCTCCTTGGTTTAGGAGAGTACACCTATTACGCTTATTGGATAGTCTTCTTCCAAACCATAGGCAGGTGCCGAAAGGTAGGGAATGAAGAAAACCAATTAGCCTAAGTAGGGTGTGCAGAAGGAAATGAATAAAGACAAATAAAGGGATTAGAAAGAGGGCAAAGTAAATTGCGACTGCTATCATTCACGAACAAACCGCGTACTTCATCGCCACTCCTATTTCACCTTTAAAAGAATAAGGTATTATTCAGTTGTCTTTTATCATCACCTTCTCTCAAGTTGCGAGTACTCCTTGGTTTAGGAGGGTACACCTATTATGCTTACTGGATAGTCTTCTTCCAAACCATAGGCTAGTGCCGAACGGTAGGAAAGGAAGAAAACCATTTAGCCTAACGATGGTGTACAGAAGGAAATGAATAAAGACAAATAAAGGGATTTGGAGAGATGACAATAAAATATACGGTTGAAGTCATGAATTGGATTATGGAAGAGGCATTACTAGGAATACCAAGATACCCCTAGGAAACATTTTCATGTTTCAATGCATTGTTAAAGGAAAACTGTTTTCCCGATTGGATACTTACTCCAGGGTATGTATTTACCAGGTTTCATTCTCATATCTGTATAGTTTTACAGATGATGAGTGGGAGTAAGTTATTGGGAATTAGGTGATCATCCTCATTATATCGGAATTCGTTGTAATTGGTGATATTTGAGGAAATCGCCAGGGTACAGTTTTCAACCTACAACGCACAGGTTTTGAGTTGCTCAACTCAGCGGACTTATACAGAGTATTGTATGTTGTCCAAGTGTCCATCAGGACAAAGGGGTAGGTCCTCATACTATGTTCTGTTTACTTTTGACTTCTCTAGTTTTTAGACAAGTGTTTTGTTGAAATACAAGGTCTAAGTTTTGAGAAGTTATGGGTATAAGAATAAAGTAGAGAACCAGGTGTCACAAGTATCGGGATTCTTCAAAGAGATCAAAGATGTAGATTCTTGTGATTGGTATTCAGTTGATAGTAATAGTTTTGAGAAACTTGTTTCTCTTTCAGGTTACTTATAATTGGATGGATTCCTAAGTTGAGTAATGCTGATTAGCCTCTTTCCATTAAGTTGATATGCACTGGAGACAGCTGCATGATTTGAATCTGGTTCCAATTAAATAAGTGCCAAAGTTTCTATATTGGATATAGAATGGTTCATATCTTAACGATGTTAAGGTACGGGGAGTTGTCCGGCTTATGCTTAAAACCAGACTCTGGATAACTCTGGGCACGTTTCTGTAATGTCTGTTTGTGGGTTAACCCTGGCTATGACGAGGGTTGACATTCTACCATTTGGAAGATCAATAGTGATACTGTTCTTGACTCGCCACAGTTTTAATAAAATGCATTTTTCAGAAAACAGTAGTGGGAGTATGGTAGAACTGGAAGTGATTCCAGAACCGCAAACGATTACGGAAAATTTAATAGGAACTATATATTCAATCTGGTTTGACATTCCATTAGCCACTCCGCAGATTTGGTGGGTAACCTCAGACACCCGAGAGGTACTCCGGTAGCCTCAAGGACGGTGACAGGGAGGTTCTTATCTACCCAGACTTGACACTACTGTTGTTCCAGACTATGAGACCCGGCAGGAGGATAAGTATAGAGTCGTTCTAAACTAGCTTTAGAAGTGCACGTCTATATTATTCTGCCAGAGAGTTGTTGTGGTCAGTGGGAGCAGCGAAAGCATAGTGGGCAAGTAGCTTATGTCTATTTATAGACTTAAGCAGTTATAGCGGAGATAGATCATCTAATTTTGATGTGACGGTCATAGGTTTGACTTCATCAGAATAAGGGATGGATCTGTTAAGAAGGTAGTAGGGTGTGATGTCATGGTATTTGGATGACATACACAGAGTAGGAAGTAAAATTCCTATACTACGATCGGTTGTACTTTGGTCGTCACACAGTTGTTTCTCCAGACAGGATATGGATATAATATTTGACATTCTGGTTTCTAGATCTATGGTTTTAGATCTAGAATTGGGTAGTTTCCCAATATGGGTACTTTGACAGTATTCTGATAGTATTTAGAATAGATGACTCCTGGTAAGGTGGTGCACCTGCAGGTGATGGAGTCACCCTCTCTAAAGGTGTCTTACAGACTAAAGGGGAGAGGGATGTGCATGATTGGCAGATCACTTGCTTAGGCAATTGAGTCAATCGTGAGATGTCAAGTACCACACCAGATGTTGTTTTTTGCACTAGATGCAATAAGTTTGTATTAATCCAATACTGGAGAAACATAAGGAAGCAGTTTTAGAACATAAGTACATGTTCTACGGATTTGATGACGGCAGCCTCCTTCGGGAGACGGTTATCATTCCAGGCTTCAAAGGTGACATGGATGACAGAGAGATTATCAGAGTTATAGTTTTCCCTCTGACGAGGGACAGTATTATGGACAGGTGGTCCAAGAGGATACTGTGGGAGGCTTGGTGCTGGATACTGATTAGGTTCAGTGATTGATACAGTCTAAGAAGTTTGGATTTGGAGTTCATTTATGAACTAGGTCCCATCAGATATCCAGACATATTCTAAGACAGGTATTACTCAATTCGGAAGATGGCTTTCTCCGCGAACTTGAGATTAAGAGAGACGTAGAAAGAAACATCAGGGCGGATCCACTCACTGAGGCTATTTCTCGAACACAATAGTTTTACAAACGGACTTTATAAGACTAATTAGTAGAGGAGTTGGATGTTCGGTTTCACACGGGCTGTGAGTAGTCGACATCGCAATAATTAGCCTTAAGTGCAAGTGGGAGATTGTTGGTGATAGTGCCCTCAGAGTCAATTATTGGATCGCAGGTACGTGATTGCAATGATTGCGGAGGACCTATACCGGTAGGACAGTCTTACTCGAGATGATAGTATGCTATCTGGTTTGCCTTTATCAGTCGTGTACAGGTTCAGGTGACTGATCACTATTACAATTTGATAGAGCCCTTAGGATCTTGCCACCAACAGTATGATGGCGATCATATAAGTGAGAGTTAGGTGGTTTATACGCATATCCTTAATTGTGGTCCCTAGTCATGGGAGTTTCGAGACAGGGCATCGATACTCCGGAGTAGACTAATGTATACAGTCGAGACCTCGACGAGGGGCGATAGCCGGTCTCACAAGCCACTGGTGTCAATTGGATCACCTAAGATGTATACAGGTGCTCATTGGGTTATGAGTACACCAGACAGGACTCGCCGGGAATCTGCTAGTTGGTAATATACCTATCGTCAGATAGCAGTTTCCTGGTGACATGTGTACAGGTTAGTTCATCGACCTGAGGTCGTCATTTGTCTCGTGTGAGTTCCCATTGTGCTTTGATTTCTACCCTACCACGGCTCAAAGGAGTCGTGCAAACAGGTAGTTTTTGGGTACAGTCCCGAGCCACATGGAGGCACGTGAGCGGATCGGCAGGGGATTCGTCTCTCCTGGTATTGGGGGCAAGATTGTGCTGTGTCTAGGAGAGCCATTACACAAAGCCCACGGCCGTGGCAGGAGATTTACTGGTAGGTACTCCAGTAGTATCTCAGGGTGTTATTGGGCTACACTCCGACACGACTTATACTGCTATTGGGGGTCTGACGTTACTAACCCCCTAGGCAGATATGCGATACTCATAGACGAACGGACCGGACTGTATATACATTGTCACTGTTAGGCTCAGTAGGGTTTCCGGATGAGTTCGCTCATCGGCCTCCCTTAAGGTCAGTCCATGGGCAGCCGTTACGCATAGCTAGTGCCGCTGACGGTTTGTGGTTAAACCCACTGCCAGGGTACTGACGAGTCATTAGAGTCCCCCACAGACAGTTTCCCTTGTTCGGGCGAGACGTTGTAGAGGCCGTATGGTTTTATGGCAGGGTTCGGAAAATGCACGTGCGTTTACGCACGTGTTATTTTTGGGGCAGATAATACTGGTGGGCTTTGGTTTAAGCCGGATCCGAGTATTATACAGAGTAGATATAATATCTTTGTCTCAGTTGCATTTGTATTCGGTCGTAATACAAATGCGGGTATATTTATACAGTTACGGGGTTATCCTGAAATTTGTTTCGGGATCGCTTTTAGAAGTTTCCAGTTTCCAGTTTTCTATCGCCCGTCTTTTAACATTCAGTTAAAGACGGATTTATCTTTTCTTGGATGAGAGTGAGTCATGCTTATAGAAGGTTCTAGAAGTGGTGATTAGGCTTATGACTCATATGTTGCATTAATGGTTTTGGTGACAAGGATTAGTGACTCATTATTTCATTAATGTGTTCATACTTTGTGTTCACACTAGATATTTCTCTTATTGTCACCTTGTTAGTTATATGTATGCCCTAGAGGCCATTACTATACATAGGATGTATATTGTAGTGGATGCTTGGACATATATAGGGATGGCTTTCTTGCTCGATATGATAGTATGCTATCTGGTTACTCTTTACCTTAACGTGTACACTGATTGTCTCTCTGTTACATGTTGGTAAAGCCCTTAGGATGTGTACTTGACTACCTGGACTATGATGCGGATCATACTAGTGGGGACATGGTAGTCCATAAGTACATCCTTCAAGGTCCCTAGTCGTGGGTGTATCGAGACGGGGCATCGATATGCCAGAGTAGACTAGCGTGTAGCTTCTCGACCCATACAGATGGGCGATGGATAATTCCATATCCATTGGTGTTTGACATCAGAGATGATATACGGGTGCTCAGTAGAGACTGGGTACACTGGACGGACTCGCCGAGAACTCCCAGATGGTATTATACCTTACGTCAGATGGCAGTTCTCTGGTGACACTGGTACAGGTTAGTCTGTAGACCCGAGATCGTCATAGAGTCTTGTGTGATTCCCACTGTGCTTTGATTTCCATCATACCACGTCCAAGAGGGCGTGCAAAAAGGTGGCTTTTGGGTACAGTCCCGAATCACATGGAGGCAATGAGCGATAGGAGGGGTTTCGTCTCTCCCGGTATAGGAAGTTGATGTTGCGCAGTGCTCGATTGGCTATAACAGGAAGTCCTTGGCCAAGGCAGCTTTTGGGATTTACTGGTAAGTGTTACCAGTAGTTTCTCGACCCGTTATGAGCCTCATATCGATACAACTTATCGAGTTATTGGGGTCTGACTTTTACCACCCCTAGACGAGATATGCGACTTATCAGACGAACAGACCGGACTGTACGGTAGTGTTACTCGTTGGATTCACTGGAGTGTGAGCGGGCTTGCTCGTTGATCTTCTGATCGCTCAATACCCGGGTGGCCGTTACGTTTAGCAGACCGCTTGCGGCTTATGGGTGTTTGATATGATCATCACCTGCTGTCGGCGTATTGACGAGTCTTTAGAGTCCTACACAGGGGTTTCCTTGCTCAAGCGAAACGAAATAGGAGCGCATATGAGATATGTGCGGGGCCGAGGATAATACCAGTATGTGATACTGTATTCTATTCTCGCGATTTGTGACATTGATCGGTTGTATGCGATATAGCCGGATTATCGGATCAAGTGTTGATTCGATAAGTTGTTACTATTGATATTAGTCGGTTATATGCGATATGACCGGATCATTAAATCAAGTGTTGATTTAATGATTTAATGTATAATTATATATTTGATATATTACTTTACATTAACTAGTATTGGTTCATTTAAGATTGATTTTCTCACTTGAAAGTGTACATTGTTTATATGTGATATATGCAAGTGTACATGTTTGTATCATGCTTGATGATACAAACAAGTTGTGTGTATGAGACTTGAACCATATCAAGGTTGAATTAGGGTTTACTATTTTCCTAAACAAATAACAAAAGAGAGTGACTTTGGTCAAAGTTATCAAGCTTGAAAAAGCTTGATGAACATTGACAAAGTCAACTCTTTTGTCATTTGTTCAAGATATTAGCTAACCCAACCCTTAACCTTATGCTATGGTTAATTCTCTACATGAGTTAAGCATGAGGGCTTAACTCAACCATGGTGCTATGATTAAAAGGATAAGTGTTCATATTATTCTTTTATTGGAAATCATTCTTTTTTCTTCTTCATCTTCATCAAGCTTGAAAAAGCTTGCTAGCTCCAATGGCATCATGTGAAAAAGAGTGAGAAATCCAATTCTAAAGTGAACCCACTTCCTATTTCTTCATCCTCTACCACTTGCCATGTAGTATAGGGTGTTCTCTTCACAAAGTTTTCGACCGAGTGAAGGAATAGCTTGAGTTTGAGTCTCCCCGACGTAGATCATCTTCGGCCTTGAAGTCAATGACCTAGCCCGATCATTTCTCCGACGAAACCATCACTAGAGTCCGGGATCCGACGATCGCAGCGGAGGGACGTCAACACGGAGCTAAAGAAATGGTGGAGCGGATCTACAAAGGTTGTAATCCCTTTCACTTAGTAGCAAAGTCGTTTGCTTGCTAGCTTTTCGCCTTTACATCTAGTTAACGATCTTGCTAAGGGTCGGCACCTAAAAATTTTTGTTTGGCATGGTTGATGCCTTGTGGAACCTCCTTAGTGTGCCTAGGAACCCTACACACCTCCCCCTCTCCTACACTCACCCCCCCACCTCTATATGATGGCCGGCCCCTCCCCTCTCTCTCACTCACTTGATGATTATGGTTGTTGAAAAAAGATAGAGTTTTGGATGTATGGAAATTAACATATTCATATCTCATTTTCATATCGATCCAAATGGCAACTTCATTAACCATTCGTCCATAGCTTTAGACGTAACGAGACAAAGTCTTCTACTCATTCTCTACATCATTCTTGGTCGTCTCTTTTAGCAAACTTGACGACCGAGTTGCCTCGAGTCAGAGGCGGGAGCCCGTTTAAAGAATCGTTGACGTGGTGCCACCTGGACAAGGAGATCGGAGCAGCCGCAACGGAGTGTGGGATGATGGTTAAAGAACGAAGGACTCGGATCGTTCGGTATGATCTTTCTACTCTCTTTATAGTTTGTTAGTTTAGCAATAATGGCAGATCCGGGTTATAGTATACGATAGCGCCAGTTAAAAAGTTTTTGTTCCGCATTTGGCGTCTGTAGACGAACGGGGCGCTACCGTAGACTTACAACGACCAAACCAAGTATTTCTTCGCCAATCCTATATCACCTTTGTATTTCTCCAGAACACTCCGTATCACTACGAAGATCCACAGTTTATTGGATACTCCATCGTATGGTTATATACGAACTCGAAAGGAACTTGTTCCAGTTCGGGGATGGATTCTGGTTCAGGAGAAATAGGAATAAGGTTTATTCGGTTGTCTTTTATTTTCACCTTCTCTTGCATTGCGAGTGCTCCTAGGATTAGGACAGTACACCCATTATACTTATTGGATAGTCTTCTTCCAAACCATAGGCTGGTGTCGAACAGTAGGGAAGGAAGAAAACCATTTAGCCTAAGAGGGTGTACAGAAGGTAATGACTAAAGACATATAAAGGGATTTGGAGAGATGGCAAAGAAATATACGGTTACAGTTGTGAATCTGATAATGGAAGAGGCATTACTAGGAATACCAGGATACCCCTACGAAACATTTTTTTAATGTTTCAGTTTCACTGTGTACTGTTAAAAGAAAACTGATTTCCCAATTAGACACTTGTTTCAGGGTATGTATTTACCAGGTGTGATTCTCACATCTGTATAGTTTTACAGATGATGAGTGGGAGTAAGTTATTGAGAATTAGGTGATGATCCTCATTATATCGGAATTCGTTGTAATTGGTGGTATTTGAGGAAATCGCCTGGGCTGTTTGTCGGACGGCAAATATTTGGTTTTGAATATCCGCTGTTATGCACCAATTTCAAATTGATATATATGTACGTCTATTTTCATAGAGTGAGATATGCCTTTTTGAAATTATGTCTATGACATTTACCTATATCAGTGGATGGTTAGGTAAGGAGTATTAAACAGCGGTGTAATTCTTCTTAACCATAGTACAGTTTTCAACCTACGACACTCAGGGAATGAGTCATTAGACTCGAGGGACTTATACAGAGTATTGTATGCTGCCCAGTGTCCATTAGGACAGAGGGGATGGTCCTCGTACTATATTCGGTTTACTTATGACTTCTCTAGTTTTTAGACAGGTGTTTCGTAGAAACACAGGGTCCAAGTTTTGAGAAGTTATAGGTATATGAATAAAGTAGAGAACCAGGTATTGCAAATATCAGGATTCTTCAAGGTGATCGAAGATGTAGATACTTGTGTATGGTATTCAGTTGATAGTAATGGTTAAGAGAACTCGCTTCTCTTTCAGGTTACTCATAACTGGAAGTACTCCTAAGTTGAGTAACGCTGATCGGCCTCCTTCCATTTAGTTGACATGCACTGGAGACAGCTGCATGATTTGAATCTGGTTTCAATAAAATCAGTGCCTCTGGTTCTATATTGGATATAGAACAGTTCGTATCTTAACGATGTTAAGGTACGGGGAGTTTTCCGGCTTATGTTTAAAACCAACCTCTGGATAACTCAAGGCACATTTCTGTAATGGTTGTTTGTGGGTTGACCCAGACTATGACGAGAGTTGACTTTCTACCATCTAGAAGATCGATAGTGATATTGTTCTTGACTCGCCACAGTTTTAACAAAATTGGATTTTTTCAGAAAACAGTAGTGAGAGTATGGTAGAACTGGAACTGATTCCAGAATCGCAGACGATTACTGAAAATTTGATAAGAACCTAAAGATTTAATCTGATTGACATTCCATTGGCCACTCCACAGATTTGGTGGGTAACCTCAGGCACCCGAGAGGTACTCCGGTAGCCTCAAGGACGGTGACAGGGAGGTTCTTGTTTACCCAGACTTGCCATTGCTGTTGTTCCAAGCTGCGAGACCCGGCAGGAGGATGAGTATAGCGTTGTTCTAAACTAGCTTTAGAAGTGTACGTGTATATGACTCTGCCAGAGGGTTGTCGTAGTCAGTGGGAGCAGCGGAAGCATAGTGGACAAGTGGCTTATGTCTATTTATAGACTAAAGAAAATATAGCGGAGATAGATCATCTATTTCTGATGTGACAGTCATAAGTTTGATTTTATCAGAATAGGGGATGGATCTGTTAAAAAGGTAGTAGGGTGTGATGTCCTGGTATTTGGATAACATACACAGAGTAGGAAGTGATATTCCTATACTGCGATCGGTTATACTTTGGTTGTCACACAGTGGTTTCTCCACATAGGACTTGGATATTATATCTGACATTCTGGTTACTAGATCTATGGTTTTAGATCTAGATTTGGGAAGTGTCCCAATCTGGGTACTTAGACAGTATTTTAAAGGTGTTTTAGAATGGACGACTCCTGGCACAGTAGTATACCTGCAGGTGATGGAGTCACCCTCTCTAAAGGTGTCTTACAGACTAAAGGGGAGAGGGATGTGCGTGATTGGAAGATCACTTGCTTAGGAAATTGAGTCAATCATGAGATGTCAAGTACCATACCAGATGTTGTTTTTGCAGTAGATGCAATAAGTTGATATTGATCCAATCCTGGAGAAACATTCGGAAGCAGTTTTAGAACATAGGTGGATGTTCTAGGGATATGATAACAACAGCCTCTTTTAGGAGACAGTTATCATTCCAGGCTTCCAAGGTGACCTGGATGACAGAGAGGCTGTCAGAGTTGTAGTTTTCCCTCTGACGAGGGGCAGTATTTTGGACAGGTGGTCCGGGCGGATACTGAGGGAGGCATGGCGTAGGATACTGATTAAGTTCAGTTGACGATACAGTCTAAGAAGTTTGGATTTGGAGTTCATTTATGAACTAGGTCCCATCAGATATCCAGACATATTCTAAGACAGGTATTGCTCATTTCGGGAGACGGCTTTCTCCGCGAACTTGAGATATAGAGAGACATAGAAAGAAACATCAAGGCGGATCCACTCACTGAGGATATTCCTCGAACGCAATAGTTTCGCAAAAAGGTTTTGTGAGACTGATTAGTAGAGAAGTTGGGTGTTCGGTATCACACGGGCTGTGAGTATGCGACATCGCAATAATTAGCCTTGAGTGCAAATGGGAGATTGTTGGAGATAGTGCCCTCAGAGTCAATTATTGGATCACAGGCACGTGATTGCAATGATTGAGGGAGGACCTATCCCGGTAGGACAGTCTTACTCAAGATGATAGTATGCTATCTGGTTTATCTTTATCATCGTGTACTGCTTTAGGTGACCTTACAGGTCACTATTGCGCGTTGATAGAGCCCCTAGGATTCTTGCTTGACTGCCAGCAGTATGAGGGCGATCATATACGTGGGGGCTGGTAGTCCATAAGCACATCCTTAAAAGGTCCCTAGTCATGGGAGTTTCGAGATAGGGTATCGATACTCCAGAGTAGACAAGTGTATACAGTCGAGACCCCGACGAGGGGCGGTGGCCGGTCTCACAAGCCACTGGTGTCAGTTGGTTCACCTAAGATGTATACAGGTGCTCATTGGGTTATGAGTACACCGGACAGGACTCGCCGGGAATATGCTGGTTGGTCTTATACCTGACGTCAGATAGCAGTTCCCTGGTGACATGTGTACAGGTTAGTTCATCAACCTGAGATCGTCATTTGTCTCGTGTGAGTTCCCACTGTACTTTGCTTACTACCCTACCACGCTCAAAGGAGACGTGCAAACAGGTTTTAGTTGGGTACAGTCCCGAGCCACATGGAGGCAGTGAGCAGATCTGCAGGGGTTCGTCTCTCCCGGTATTGGGGGTGAGGTCGCGCTGTGTCTAGGAGAGCCATTACACGAAGTCCTTGGTCAAGGCAGGAGATTTACTGGTAGGTATTCCAGTAGTATCTCAGGGTGTTCTGGGCTACACTTCGACACAACTTGTACCGCTTTTGGGGGTCTGACTTTTACCAACCCCCTAGGCCCGCCATGCGATGCTCATAGACGAACGGACCAGACTGTATGGATATTGTCACTGACAGGCTCAGTAGGGTGTCAGGATGAGTTCGCTCATCCACGTCCCTTTTGGTCAATACCTGGTTGCCCGTTACATATGGCTAATACCTCTGACGTGCTGGTGGTTAAATCCATAGCCAAAGTATTGACGAGTCTTTAGAGTCCCCCACAGACCATTTTCTCAAGTTTCGGGCGAAACGCTGTAGAGGCCGTATGGAGATATGGCAGGGTTCGATCAGATACGTGCAGTATTGCACGGATCATGATCGGACGGATAATACTAGCGGGCTTTGGTTTAAGCCGGATCCTAGTATTGTACAGTGTAGATTTTGTCTCATTGCATTTGTATTCGGTCGCAATACAAATGCGGGTATGTATATACAGTAGCGGGGTTTTTCTGTAATTTATTACGGGATCAGTTTTTTGAAGTTGCCAGTTTGCTTTCCGGTTTCGGCCATTTTCCTTTGTATCTTTCCTTGGCTGAAAATTGGTGGAGGAGGGCTTATATGCAAATGTGCAAATTAGCATTGTGGAGGGTGGTCTTTGCATATTGATGCTTCATGATGGTTGCACCATCATTTGACTTCTTCACTTCATGATTGCTTGACTTTGGGTGTGATGATGGTTGATGGAGTGTTAGATTTGCTTGTGATCATTTCTTCACATCATCACTCTTTTCTCTCTCTTGCATTATCTTGGCTCACTCCTTCATTTCTAATAACCCCCCATTCTCTCTCTTGATGGGTGATGGCCGGCCAAGCTAAGGGGGGGATGTCCAAAAATTTGGGAAGGGATTTTGATCTCTTGATGCTTGCAAAAATCCCCTTGTTCATCTCAAAAAGCTTTCATATCATTCGTCCACCAAAACCATGGCAACTTCAACCCCAATAGAGACAAAAGAGTTCTACACTATTCTACAACAATTCTTGGGCACGTCGGCTCGCCAACTTCGTGCCCGAGTTGCCTCGGTCCAGAGATGGGAGCCCGTAAAAGAACCCGGCGATGTGGTGCCCTTCCGGCGAGGAGGCGAAGACCGGAGATTCCACGGGGAGATCGGGACGACGACGAGAAGACCGAAGGACACGGATCGCTCGGTATATCTCTCTACCCCTTCTCTAGTTAGCTAGGATTAGATTAATGGCCCGATCCGGGTTTTATAGTGCGCGGTGGTGCCGGTTCAAAAGTTAAAGTAAAGTATCGTTTCCGTATTTTGGCCTCGGATTGACGGCCGGGGCGCCGCCATGCCCTTACAGATGCACTCGGTCTATCTAATGTGTTTGATCTCCAAGAATCGAAGAGATCGTGCAATAGACATCCTGCACCGGATATATCAGCAAAAGGCAATCATAGCTTCATACACAAGGGCAGAAGATATCAGTGGCGACCCTAATGCTCATATTCGTGAGCGGAAGTATCATCAGATGGAGGATGCTGCTTAGGACGTCCTGCATGACCTTCTCTTTGATTTTGAGAATCCATGCACTGAAGCTAATCTTTTGCCGCTGTGAACGACCCTTGCATTTATTTGTCTTTTGTTTGTCTGTAATCCATCCTCTTATCGTATCAATGAAAAGTGCTTCTTCTTTTATATTCGCATTTCTTTTCATTTTGTATTGAAATGGCTTCGCTATTATAGGAGTCCGTCGTTAACATATGCACACTTGTCATGCATGTGCTTTCATATGCGCACTTATATAAATGTGCAAGTCAATTGAACCCATTTCATCATGTGCGTATGTATGTAGAGGCGCGAGTTGGTTAAATCATTTTCATTATGTGCGCTCTTGACACACTTAAACAGGTGCAAACAGACATGAGCGCTGGAGCCCAAAATCGAAGCGGTTCGCTTCAGGTAGAATCAAACTACATTGAAAAATATTTTCCTGATCTTTCTAAAATAAGAAAGATCTTCTCTATTAAACAGAGAACTCTCAGATCAAAGAATCCAATGGTGATTAAAAAATCACTGATTAATCACCCGGATAGAATTAAATTCTATGTTTGGAAAATATTTTCCTAACCATGTTAAAACAAACAAAAAATATCTTCTGTTAAACAGAAAGTCACTGGATCAAAGATCCGACGGTGAATAAAATTCCCCGAGTGATCTTTAAGATGAATTAAATCAATTGATATTTTTCAATGAGAGTTTTACTTAAACTAATTGATAATTTTCCTCTCCTATATAAAGGACCTGAGACTCTAAATTTCAGACACACATGACCTCCCTTAAGCTTCTGCGAGAGAGAAAATACTCCCCATAAGCTCTGCAAAAACCGAGAATTTAATTCTATATAAAAAAAGATCATCTCCCTGCTCAAACCCTAGGTAAAGAAAATATAAAAATAAAAAAAAATCTCCTTTACCTATCATATACATATATAAGGGTTTAACTCTTTAAAAAAAACTTTTTTCTTTATCTGGATATGAGATCCATAAAACAAATCTCCCATAAAGAGAATTTAATTCTCATTGGGAAGATCGTGTTCTTCAGACTCAAGATCCAGGGAAAAACAATGATATTTTACCACCCTATATGAACAGAAAAAAAGAATATGGAAGAAAGAAAGAAAAAGATGGAGTTTATGGTCTAAGAACTTAGTTCCCTCAAGATATGATTTTACCTAACGATAGGATTTTTATCCCAATAAGAACTTAGTTCTCATATGAAAAGAAAGAACTTAGTTCTTGTATAAATAAGATCTGCAAAGAAAATTTGAGTTTTTAGAGTTTAACTCTATTCTAATTTCAACGTTAATCTCTACATGAATATAGCAGCTCACGTGACATCCACATGAGCGCCAAACCACGTGATAGGACGTGAACACCTGAGAAGGAAATGGTTTAGTGCTTAGTACTACTCATGTGATAGCATGTGAACGCCAAGAAACATAGCGACTCACGTGATAGCACGTGAGCGCCAAAGAAAACCAACGGCTCACATGATATCACGTGAGAACTGAAGCAGGAAGGATATTATATCCTATGTTGAAGCTTAAGTTTCTGGGCCCAGTGCTTAGCACTGTTGGGTTATGTAAAGTCCAAAACAAAATATATAGCCTAGTGCTTTGCACTGCTGGGTAACATAAAACCCAATGTTTAGTCTAAAATAGACTAATTCCCTAAAGTATTAAATTTCTTTGATTTTAAAAATCAATCGAGCTCATATGTTCATATATTTTAAATCGACCTTAATCTAAAATAAGATTAAAGGTCATTAACCATATTTTAAACCGATCTTAGTCTAAAACAAGATTAACGATTCTTAAACCTCTGAACTGATGGCAGCAATAGCTTAGATTCAATCCCAAATCTGAGACTTACGGATTTGGACCAATCCGCACCTTACGAGCGACGACGATATTAGTCTTCGTATACAATTCAGGGGAAAACCCAAAATAAATAATATATATAACAAGACACGAAGTGATATCTATGAAGAAGGAGAAAGTTGTTATCTCGTGACGATAACGTAATTAACTGTATGGGCTTGCGCCTGCAGGAAAAGGCGTCCCCACAATCAAAACCCCCTCACATATGAGAGGGAATCTGATAAGTGCGCTACATCGGTCGCATCCATCCAAACCTCCGATATACGGTACCATAAATCAACTTGGTATTTTCATAGAGGTGGACTGATATATTCCATATAGCATCTGCCCCCGAACTCAGGCTGGACGCGCTTCCCGCGCCTCAGTTCCTCGGCTTCCGTCGGTAAACAAGAGGGGAGTGTGTGTATGTGAGAGAGAGCGCTCTGGTGATTTAAAAGAGAGAGAGATGGATAAATGAAATTAAAGGGAATTTAAGAGGAAATAAATTGCTGTTATGAGGGGAATATCAATTGAGATTTTGAAGGAGAGTAAATGGAGGAAATTTAAAAGGATGAAGAAGGAGAACAGTGAAAGAAAGAGAGAGAGGGAGGGAGGGGGAGAGAGAGAGAAGAAGATAAGAAGGAAGAGAGAGAAAGGAGTCTCTGCTGGGAGAAATATAGAGATAGGAATGGGAAAAGTTTAGTGACTGGGCCTTAGAAAGGAATTGAAAAGATTAGGAATTTTTATATTTCGGTTTAAAAGAAATAATGGGTTAAAGGGTTTTGGGCATAAAAATATAAAAAAAAATAAAACAAAATTTAAATAAATTAATTAAAACAAATGGATTATATTTAAATACAAATTTTACTGTATGATGGATGCCGGGTATTACACAAGTTCTATAAAGTTTCAAACTGATACAAGATGTCTTAAAACAGATACAATAATAAGAAAGCCTTAAATAAGAGGCATACTGAAAATGGAGAAGCTGAAACGAAATCAAAAGTCTGCTTGAGAAGAAAGCTGATTGTACTCGTCTTCCGTTAGCTCAATCTCTTCTGTCTCTACACCACCTGATGAACATTCTAAGGAAAAGAAAGAAAAAGGGTGAAATGCTCGTCAGTGAATTTGCGCTCAAGAAGTCCCAAAAATGATATGAATATAAATGTGGTAAAGGTCATGCAAGTAAGTAGAACATAAATTCTAATGTAGTAGCGGACAGGTAAGGGTGTTAATTAAACATAGCAATTATATGAGCATGGCAATTCTATATAAACATGGCGGTTCTATGTAAACATGGTTGTGGAATATAGACATAGTGTCAGTTAACATGAGTTTGTATTAAGTAAAAGTGTTGAACATGAAGTAATTGACAATGTGTCTTAAGAGATCTCTATAAGAGTAAACTAATCTGATATCATTTCAAGTATGAGTGTTAACCAATCTCAAGAGTATTATCAAACCCAAGGATAGGGCCCCAAGGGTTAGTATAGTAATGGGACTCCTGAGATTCTGTTGGACTCACAATTCAAACTACCACAACATCCCTGTTTACCGCCGGAAATGAGGAACTAAGGCGCGAGGAGCGCGTCCAACCTGAATACAGGGGCATATGCTATATGGAATATATCCGTCCACCTCTCCGAAGATACCAAGTTGATTTATGGTACCGTATATCGGATGTTTGGATGGATGGCATCTATGTAGCGGACTTATCAGACTCCTCCTCATATATGAGGGGTTTTTAATTGTGGGGACGATTTTTCCTACATGCAAAAGCCCCTGCAGTTAATTACGTTATCGCCACGCGATAACTTTCTCTTTCTCCATAGATATCACTTCATGTCATGTTATATATTATTTATTTTGGGTTTGCCCTTGGATTGTATACGGAGACTAATATATGTCGTCGTCGCCTGTAGGACGTGGATTAATCCAAATCCATAAATCTCAGATTTGGGATGAACTTAGGCTATATCTGCTATCAGTTCAGAGGTTTAAGGATTGTTAATCTTGTTTTAGATTAAGATCGATTTAAAATATGGTTAAGGACCTTTAATCTTGTTTTATATTAAGGTCGACTTAAAATATATGAACATATGAGCTCGATTGATTTTTAAAATAAAAGAAGTTTAAAACTTCAGGGATTTAGTCTATTTTAGACTAAACATTGGATTTTATATTACCCAGCGGTGCTAAACACTGGGCCATATATTTTGTTTTGGGGTTTACATAACTCAACAGTGCTAAACACTGGGCCCAGAAACTTAAGTTTCAACATAGAATATAATATCCTTCCTGCTTCAGTGCTCACATGATATCACGTGAGCCGCTGGATTTCTTTGGCGCTCATGTGCTATCACGTGAGCCGCTATATTTCTTGGCGGTCACGTACTATCACGTGAGTAGTGCTAAGCACTAAACCGTTTCCTTCTTAGGCATTCACGTCCTATCACGTGGGCTGCTGTGTTCTTTGGCGCTCATGTGGATGTCACGTGAGCTGCTACATTCATGGAAAGATTAACTCTGAAATTATAATAGAGTTAAACTCTAAAAACTCAAAATTTCTTTGCGGGTCTTATTTATTCAAGAACTAAGTTCTCCTTTTTATGTGAGAACTAAGTTCTTAGTGGGATAAAAACCCTATCTTTAGGTAAATCATATCCTGAGGGAAATAAGTTTCTAGAGTATAAACTCCATCTTTTCTTTTCTTTATTCCATGTTCTTTTCTTCTGTTCATATAGAGGTGTTAAAATATCATTGTTTTCCCCTGGATCTTGAGTCTGAAGAACACGATCTTCCCAATGAGAATTAAATTCTCTTTATGGAAATTTTTTTCCCTTGGATCTCAGATTTAGAAGAAGAACTAAATTCTTTTGAAGGGTTAAACCCTTATATATGTATATGATAGGTAAAGGAGATTCTTTTATCTCTATATTTTCTTTACCTAGAGTTTAAGAAGGGAGATGATCTTCTTCTTTATACAAAATTAAATTCTCAGTTTTTGTAGAGTTTATGGAAAGTATTTTCTCTCTCGCAGAAGCTTATGGCGGGGTCTTGTGTGTCTGAGACTTGGAGTCTCAGGTCATTTATATAGGAGATGAAAACTATCAATTAGTTTGAGTAAATCTCTCATTAAAAGATCGATTGATTTAATTGATCGTAAAGATCACTCGGGGAATTTTATTCACCGTTGGATTTTTTATCCAGTGACTTTCTGTTTAACAGAATATATTTATTGTTTGTTTTAACAAGATTAGGAAAATATTTTCCTAACATAAAATTTAATTCTAACCCGATGATTAATCAGTTGTTTTTTAATCACCATTGGATTTTTGATCCAGTGGTTATCTGTTTAACAGAGAATCAATCTTTCTTGTTTAAGAAAGGTTAAGGAAATATTTTTCCTAAATAGAATTTAATTCTAGCGGTGATTTTTTAATCACTATTGGATTTTGATCCAAGGGTTCTGTATTTAACAAAGAAGATCTTTCTTATTTTAGAAAGATCGGGGAAATATTTTCCCATGTAGAATTTGATTCTACCCTAAGCAAACCACTCCGATTTTGGGCTCCAGCGCTCACGTGCTCTGCATGTGAGTGCTCACGTGTTTAACACATGGGTGTTTTTATAGGATTTAATCCTATCTAAATCCGGTACTCATGTGCTTTGCATGTGAGTGCTCACGTGTTTAACATATGGGGGCTGCCTTTCTATTTTTTATAAGGGAACAACCCCGCGTATTCTAGATTATAGTTAAAGTTACAAGTTTAGCTCGAATCCATGAATACATATGAGAGAGTACAAGTTCAATGTTACGTTGAGTTCATGTCAAGTATCAAGTATTCATGTCAAGTTTCAAGTATTCAAGTCAAATTGAATTCATGGTTCAAGATCAAGTCAACTCAAGCATATAATAAGGTGTTTATACAAGTCATGTAGATAAGTAATAATGTCGCATACCATGAAATGTGTTAAGTAGTAAATAGGTTATCCAAAAGTCAGGTAAATGCAGAATTAAAGGTTACATAGCATGAGATGAATCAGTTTTAATATCAAAGATATGACAGGCAAGCATATCAACTTTTGTATCAGTTTGAGACGGCTCAAGTATGCTTGAGACGGCTTACAAGTCTTCTGTAATCAAGTATATATTCTCTGTGCATAAGAGACATCTCATAGATATGTTGAGTCAACTCGATATGATCTTAAGACGGCTCAATAATAACTGGAATGTCATATTTTTCTCTCTGTTTTCATGAGACGCTCACTATTAGGTTAAGCCGGCTCGACCATCACTTGAGACGGCTCAAGTCCAAACTTGAGACGGC
This sequence comes from Agapanthus africanus, assembly GCA_030015575.1. Lineage (NCBI taxonomy): Eukaryota > Viridiplantae > Streptophyta > Magnoliopsida > Asparagales > Amaryllidaceae > Agapanthus > Agapanthus africanus. The sequence goes on from JASDDO010000022.1 coordinate 531,133,415, forward strand.
TCACGACATATCAAAAAGTAGGTTTTAACTCTATGTGTGTATGAGACGGCTCATGTTTTGTTGAGCCGGCTCAAAACCTGTTCGTTCAGACGATCAGGTTAAAAGTCCAAGTACTTAAGTGTATAGGATGCAGTATTGATTTATATTCATCTCATAACGTTATTACCTTGTTTATTTTGACCTACGACATGTAAGTGTTGATATTAGCATGGGAAAAAAATATGGGATCATAATCTTGTACCGATATAATATCTATGGTTAAACAAATTCATGTGTATCTAAATCTACACATTAGAAACTATATTTCATTGGGAATTTTTATGAGACAACGAGAGATGATTTGTGGAGGAGACGATACGTAAGAAAGTAGATGAGGAGGAGAAGAGATCGAGAAAGGCATGAGGATGAGAACTTACTCGTGGTGTGATATGGTATAACAACCGTATCACCGATAGATTCAAGTAGGCCTTGAATGGAAACTTGTCTTGGTGGAAGGAGATTTGGCGATCGTCTTTGAGAAAGATCTTCACTATGATTTAAGAGAATTGTTTGAGAGGAATTTTAAGAGAGAATTATGTTTTGGGGCAATCAAAGAATGAGAGAGAAGGAAATTTTAATAGCATGAGGAATTAAAGAAAATAATGGCCATTAAAAAAGAAGTAAGGACAATGGAAGGATGATTGAAAGAAATAATAACATTAAAAGAGAATTTATGATGGAAATGAAGAGTTGGGGTTAAAGAAGTTATTTAGACGGTTTTTTTTGTGAAACAAATAGTCACAAGCTCAAACGACGTGCCTCTTGAGTTTCTGGAACGTTTCATGACCGAGAGAGTGTATGGGACGACTCAAAATCATCTTGAGCCGGATCATGAGAACAGAGAATAAAAATAGCTTTTCAGGCAAGGTTTGAGACGGCTCAAACTTATCTTGAGTCGGTTCAAGGGGACAGAGAAAGAATTGTAAGGTTTGGAATGTGAAAATGAACAGACGAGAGATTAAAGGATGCGTACTCACGGGCTGGGCAAGTGTAGGTCCCACCTGGCCCCTCAACCCGCTCCTTGGCTGCTCCAGGCGGTCTCGTCTCGAGCGATGGGCTTCAGTCTTGAATGCTAGGCTCGGGTCGATATTTGTGGCCCAAAATATATTTTATTTCTTTTATAAAGTTCTAGAATTCCGTGTATCGCTCGTGAAATCTCCGGGGCTCGAAAACGACAAAAAGAATATAAAAGAAAAGAATCGGGCTTCAAGAATTCGAATACATGGACTGAATGAAAGCAGTGTAAAGACTTAACCAAAGGGATATATGCTGATTCATGCATATATTCAACAAGTATTAAATATATACCAAATTTCCAAAGGAAAAAATGTTTTATTAAAGAAGGATGATACGAAGGCATGGAAATTTTGGGTCATTACAAATTATTTAAGGTGTTTTATATGGCTGAAAAACAATGATAGTTGAGGGTATTTTTATGTAGGGTTTTTACGAAAATGCCCCTCCAAAATTTGCTATTTACAAAAATAATCCTATTTTCGGTATTTACTTCAAACATTTAAGTTGCACTTAAAAACTCCCGACGGACCAACAAGAGAATTTTTTGGCATATTCTCAAACTCTGTTAGATCATTAACATAAGGGTATTGGAATAGGGTTTTAAACTCTCCAACCCATTTTTCTTCATCAAAATTTCTCAATTTTTCCCTATTTAAACTTTGATTAGGATTTTGGTCAAATAATTCCTCAATTGATCATGAAATTTGCTTCATCTTTCTTAATTTTCTTCACGATGAGATCATAGTTGTTGCTATTGGGTTTTTGTGAGATTTGTAGAGTTTTGATTGGGAAATTTGATGGATTTAATGTAAAAAGGAAGATGAAAGTGATGAAGAAGAAGATGATGATCAACAAGAGATGTGAAAGATGACATGTTCGAGCTCATTTGGCTCCATGAGTTGGATTTGGAGACACTTATGAGAGAAATGTTGGATGAAGGTTGAAGATGTGGAGGGTGTAAAGGAACTAGGTTGTTATTGAGTTAAGAAATGGGTTGCTATTGGCTTTTGGATTTCTAGAGTTTTGATCAAGAAATATTTACGGGTTTACTTGAAGAGGAAAATAATGATCGTGATTAATTAGAAATGAGAGAGATGATGGGCACGACCTCATTTGGCTATACGGGTTGGATGTATAAGGGAATTGTTAGATGAAGGTGAATGTATTGAGGATGAAGGTGAGGGAGTTGAGAATACGGAGATGTGGAATTGTGATTGGATTAAGAAATGAGTTTTTATCGGATATTTGTAAGATTAGAAGAGCTTTATTTGAAAAATAATTTCACATAGAAGATAACGGGGATTGATGAAAGAAAAGATGAGGGGAGAAGACAAGAAAGAAGATGAGATGAAGAAGAAGAGGAGGGAGAAATGAGAAGAGGGTTATCAATGTCAATTTTTTGAAGAATACTTGGGTAATTAATAGGAGATTTGGGGAGTTGTTATTTATGGATGGATAACAGAGCAAATGGGCATTTTTCTTGGAATTTAAATGTTTGAAGGGGTTTTTTCGTAAACATCGAAAATAGGGAGGGTTTTTTGTGGTTAAAAACCTTTTATGTAATTTTCCCTATAAATAATTACAAGTCCACAAAACCCTAGCCGTTTCTAATTTTGCTGGGAAGGGGGAGGCGGCGAAAGAAATAGAGGCTCTTGGAGCGGCAGATCGAATGGATTATATGTGGATATGAAATCAAAGACCCTAAGCGACGATGACTGATTCATTCATCGTGATGTTTAAAATATATAGTTTTCAATCTGAATCAAGATCCATTAAATTTGTTGCTCGAGTCCTCTCTCTTTCTCCTTCGTCGTCCCCTTCCCAGCTGGCCTCGTGATGGATCTCCGCGGTAATTATTTTATCGTTCTGAAGGCTATATTCGTTTTTCTTTCGATTCTTGTGTAATTTTTCTTTCGATTTTTCTTTTGATTTTTCCGCAACGCGTTATATGTTGGAAAAATTGCCAAATCCCCGGCAGGTTTTCCCGCCGACAAAAAACCCTGCTACGAAATGTCGAAATTTTTTCATGAGGTATCTGTCTAATTAGCTCATACATGGTATACAACTGCATGCATACTGTAAGCAATTAATATCATATAAAAATTAGATATAACGGACATTTATACATATACCATTTTTTTTACACCTGAAACTTTTTCATGTGGTTTTTGACAACCGCATGGTTTTTGGTCTATGGAAAACTTGCCTGGGGTTGGGACAATTTACCCTTTTTCTTTAGTTATTAGTTCTAGATTTGAATCAGCTCCTAGTTTCTCTTTCTTAACTAGTTTTTGTGATTTTTTGATGAATATATTGTTTTTGATTTGATTTTGAATCTGTAGTTAATTATGGGGAGCTTACCGATTCAAAATGAGTTCAATGGAATAAGTTTGAGGCCTGGTTTCGAAACAAGGTTTCTAAAATCCCTGTTTCGTTTAAGTTGAAATGAAACTGTGGTTTGCATGAATGTCTGCCCTTTCGTAGAAAGGGTTTGCAAAGCTTAGGATTTTGATAGCATAGGCTTGGACCAAGATTCCCTATTTAGTTTAAAATTAGGGTTTCAGGACTGGAATGGCTAGGTACTTTGTGTAACTATGGTCATTTTGAAGTCAATTAGGGTTGTGAGTGCTCAAAACCTTTTGAAACCGTGGATTGAGAAACAGTATTTTGGTTGTCAAACCGGTTTCGGTACATTTTTTTAGTTTAGGCTCGAAACCTTACGAAAACATGGTTTCGTTGTTGCCAAAGGAGGCCTTAAAAGTGAGGAGTGCATATTGAAGAAACAGTATAGGATATGTTCTTTTTAATTAATTTTGTTCAAATGGATTTTATAAGTGAAATTCTTATAATCACTGGATGTTCAAGCTTTTAATTTTCAATTGTAAGCAAACGATATATTATCCTATGCTCATATAGAATTTTAGGCAGTTTCTCATTTCTTTCTTTTTTTAATCATGTTATGAATAATTTAGATCCGTTATGTTCATTGTGTACTCATGACAGATGCAGATTAATTATAGTCATTGCGTAAACACGATACAAATAATACAGGATAAACGCTTGTTAAATTTAAACTATAATCGCTGTATTACTTTGTTTCTGAATGTTACATTTCTTCAATTTCCTCTCTACTATCTGCCTTTATACAAACTTTGAACAATTGCATAACAATGCACTTGTAGAGTTGCCGAACTTATAGAGCTAGAGATTCAAATTAGCAGTTTGAGATATTTTCATTGATGATTATTTTCTCTGGAAACCGTTTAAGGTTCATTTTCAAGGCAATGATTCAGTAGTATTAATGCTCTGTTCATTGTTATGATAAACTTTTTGAATTGCATGCGCCACAATTAAATTGCCCTTTCCCTCTGGTAATTTAGGTAGGGTTCATATTTCGCTTTAAGCACATATTGCGTTGCATATCTGTGCAGCGACATTTAATCTATTATAATGTTTTAACTATTCAGTTACCATTCTGAGTATAATAACCAGGTGCATTTGATATTGTCGACTGATATGTTTGTTGATGATGCCTGTTTGAATTGATATGAAAATGTCTCACATGTGACTGGTTATTCATCTTTAGTTGTATACATTAAACGAGATTGCTGTACTAGTTTATATTTTTCATGTGTGTTTTAAGTGAGCATGCGCCACCCTTGCGTGAGGCCAGGCGGTATTTTACCGATCTGCCAAGTTTTCAGTTGTAAGTTATCGATGGACGGGGAGGATTTGTTAGATAGACCTCTTTGTTACATTGCAGTGTTTGCTTCTGAGTTCTAATGAGAGAGATCATACATATTAGTGATTATTTTGTTTTCTACATGGTAGGAGTTATTTATAAAACTTTTGTTTGATTTAATTTCACCGATAATTTTATGGTTATTGATCAGCTTTGAATAGCTATTCTTGTATTTTGATTGAAGCCTGGTATCAATAGTGATGCTCTTGGCAAGGGCTTTCAGAGTGAAAAGAAGACTGCTCGATTAATTTGTTTCTTTTTTCTTGTGTTTTTGGATCATTGTAATGTAATCAATGATATGGATGAGCACTGAAAATTGACATAATGTGGTTATTATCTTTTTGAGAGAAAATTTAGAACAAACTTGTGTGGTGTTAGTCCATCTAATTTTAGAATCTAAAATTTATAACTGAAACGATCAGTATTTTGGTAAATTTCTTTTTTTATTTAAAATGCTAGTCATTTGATTTTAAATTTCATATGTAATTTAATACCATACATTTAATGTAGATGTAAGTATTCAACTGATGGAGGTTTGGTAGACGCTGATTGACGGTGGAGGATGACCGGTGGTGGCAAAGAAGATCGTCAGCTATTGGTCGATGGCGGCGGCAATCGGTTGTGGTCGGTGGTGGCGGTGGTCGGTCGCCAATCAGTTGATGGCGACGACATGAATGTTCGGCATATAACGGCAGTGATAGTAGATGGTTGGCGGCGGTGGCGACAGGCAGTGATCGGTGGTAGTGGTAATGGTTGGTCTGTAGCATCGGTGATGGTCGGCGATCGGCCTATAGCGGCAAGGACTGCGGTCAGTCGGTGGCAGTGTAGACGGGCGGTGATCGGAGGTGGTCATTAGTGGCGGCTGCAAGAATGATCGGCCTTGGCGGCAGTGATTGGCGGTGGGCGGTGGTCGGTGGTCGGTGGTGGCAGTGTTTGATGGGACAGTTGATTATCAACTTTGATTTATAGTATGGCATTTTACAAACCCTAGTGATACATGATGCAAATTGATTGGTTTTCTTTTTTTTTTCTACTAGTTGCAGGCTGAATTCTAAAATCCAATTTCTCGCATTCTAAAATGTTAATTTTGACTAGTAAATTCCAATTTTAAATAATTTGGGAGTAACATTAAATATCAAATTAAGGGCTTGGAGTAGCCTATTGGTGAGGTTTGGAGTAAGTCCATAGAAGAGATCCGGGTTCGAGCCCTGGTTATTCTATTAATGATGGGTGGTTAATTTATCCCATCAATTATCTCAAAAACATGAATTATCAAATTTAAGAATTGCATTTTCAAATGATTTGGGTCTGACATCTCCCATATGTAATGCTCGGTAGGATTGAATATATATACATCTTGATGGACGATTACATGGAAAATATAAATAAGCTATCTAAATTTTATTAAAAAGAAAACTCGATATTATTAGTGTGTATGAGCAATGGAAGTGAAGTTAATTTATAATTGGGTAAGTTACGCTGTAATATCCTTAACTATCTTAGGTTTTCAGGTATTTTTTCTGCAATAAGTAACTGGAAGTTACTTTCATATAAAACCATGGTAGGTAAGTATTTAAGTGTAATATACCCTTTATTGTTTTTCCTGGTAAGAAATGGCTTTCAAGAAGTTTATTAGATGCTTATGTTGTTGTTGTCATTCCTCTTTGTACCCAAAAAATTGTGTCTCGCCTTTGTATCAAATGACACCCAAAAAATTGTGTCTCGCCTTTGTATCAAATGGTTGCAAAGATTGAGGTTTACCAATTCTGAAAACATGTGAATGGGCACAGAGTAATCATACGAAAGCTAATGTGTACATGTCTTATAGCATGAACTATGTTGATCATCTGAAAACAAGGTAGGGAACTGATTTTTTTAGTTCTATGGCGTGTGCTAAACTGATTTTTTTTTATATGTTGGAAATATCCCATAAATTGGTTGGATGTACTTGAAAGCTTTGTGCATTTCTAACTATAAATTAACCAGCAAGTGACTCCATTCCATGCATGGACTTGGGAGTTGCCAAAAATAGATGAACATAAGCATAACTAAATCAATTTTAATGCTTGACATAAACTCTTTTAAAATAATTTAGAAAATTTCTTCATTTTCTCTTAAAGAAAATCCTTTGAAGCATGGTTTTACACATTTTTCCTCGTTGGAAATTCCTGCAATCATCATTAATTGCATTTGAAATTTGGAAAGATTGATCTTTAGAATCTGTCTACCATCGTCACTAATTGCTGTCGACATCCGTCCTCCTGCAAACCGATGGTTATCTCCATATTATCATGGACTCCTCTCTTGCTAATTTTCATATTATATAATGCAACTCCCCACTTTGAAAAAAGTATATAATTTTTAATATATATTTCATAACCTTATTTGTGGTCAATCTAAATATACAAATTTTCATTTCTTATAATTATCCATATCCAAACCTACCGTTGCCGGTCTCAAGTCGAGATGAGAAAGGATGAGGGTTATGACAGGTTTGTGACAGCCAACGTAAAACTTTGTCACATTCTATGACATGAACCATAATAAAAATATCGTTTGGGCGTCTTCTACTCAGCGACACACTATATCGGATCCTGAATGTACTGTTAATTATACAAGGGCTTCTAAGTCGTCGTCTGGAAGCGGCGCGCTACATCGGACTCTGGGTATACTGAAAAATAAGTAAGGGTTTCATACGATCCGTCTAATTTCTTGGAATATAGGTTCCCTTACGAGTAGACTCACAGAATTAATGGAGGTGGTGATTAGAAGGAGAGTTAGTATTATGTGTTTGTATGAAACTAAGTGGGTAGGTGAAAAGGGTAGAGTCATAGAGCCTTGGGGTTATAAGCTGTAATATACGGGTAGAGATAAAAATCGTAATGGGGGTTGGCGTAATCATAAATAGACGGTTGCCTGAGGATGTAGTTGAGATTAAGAGAAAAAGTGATAGAATTTTACTGGTTAAGCTTATTCTAGATAGGGAGATCCTTAATCTTATTAGTGTTTATGCACCACAGATAGGTCTTGATTACACTAGTGAACGTCTATTATGGGAGGATTTAAACTAGATGGTGCAAAAGATATCTAGTGAAGAGAAATTATTTATTGGTGGCGATCTCAATAGACATGTAGGTATTAGTCGTAGTGGGTTTGATACTATCCATGGAAGTTTCGATTTTGGACAAAGAAATGAAGGAGATAGCTCGATTCTAGATTTTTCCTTATCTTATGACTTGATCTTAGCAAACACTTGGCTTAGAAAAAGAAAATCTCACCTTATCACCTTTAGGAGCGGATCAAGTGCAAGTCAACTGGGCTTTTTTCTGACAAAAAAGATAGATAAAGCTTGCTGTATTGACTGTAAGGTAGTGCCAGATGAGAGTAAAACCACTCGACATAGACTTTTAGTTCTAAATTTTTGATTTAGAAGAGAACCTAGGAAGATTAGACGTAAGATAGAGCCTAGAATTAAGTGGTGGCGACTGAAAGAAGGTAATCAAACGGGTTTTATAGATTGTATAGTTCAAGAGGTGGATTGGCAGTCTGAAAATGATTCAGACAGAGCATGAAACAAGATAGCTAGTTATATCAAGAGGGTAGTTAGAGATCTACTTGATGAGTCGAGAGGTGGTGCTCCACCATCTAAGGACACATCATGGTGGAGCGAAAAAATAAAGGCTGCTATTAAAATCAAGAGAGATTCTTATAAAGATTTGAAGAAAAACAGGGATGCAGAGAGATTTGAGAAGTAAAAAATGGCTAAAAAGAAAGTTAAGAAAGTTGTTCGGAACATTAAAGGTAAGTTCTATAAAGAGGTGTACGAGAAATTGGACACCAAGGAAGCTGAAAATGATATATACTAGATTGCTTGGATGCGGGAATGGAAGACCAGAGACTTATGTGCGGTGAAGTGTGTCAAAAATGAAGATCATAAGGTTTTAGTTCGAGATGAGGATATTACGGAAATGTGGAGAGATTATTTCGACAAATTGTTCGATGAGAGCTTTATTAAGAATTTGGATGGACTTATCATTCAATCTCAAGATATAAACCGTGATTTCATATGTAAAATAAGAATACCTGAAGTTAAAAAGGCTTTGAAGAGAATGAGATCAAGAAAAACGGTTGGTCCAGACGGGAGTTTTATCGAGATTTGGAGATGCTTAGGAGAAATAGACGTTAAATGGCTGACAGATCTGTTTAATAAGATTTGGCAGACCAAAAAGATGCCAAATTAGTGTAGGAAAACTATCCTTGTACCTATTTATAAGAACAAGGGTGACAATCAAAGTTGCTCAAATTACCGTGGAATAAAACTTATGTGTCACCCCATGAAATTTTGGGAGAGAGTGATTGAACACGGGTTAGGAAAGAATATTAAGATAATAAAGAGCCAGTTTGGGTTCATGTCTGGATGATCGACGGCAGAGGCTATTTATTTGCTTCGTCAACTTGTCGAGCGTTTTCAAGAGTGAAAAAGAGATTTGCATATGATATTTATTAATTTAAAGAAAGCATACGACAAGGTATCTAGAGAGGTATTTTGGGGGACAATGATGAAGAAGGGGGTCCTCGTCAAATATATTGACATAATCAAGAATATGTACGATGGAGTAGTGGCAAATGTCATAACTTACGGCGGCCTAATGAGTGATTTTCCGATTACAATTAGTTTACATCAAGGATCTGCATTAAGTTTGTTTATCATCGTGTTGGATGAGCTTACTAGAACTATCCAAAATGAGATACCTTGGTGTATGCTATTCGTTGAAGATATTGTTCTAGTAAATGAGATGAAAGCATGGGTTAATGCTAAATTGGTGTTATGGAAGCAAACGTTGGAATCTCAGGGGTTCAGATTGAGCAGATCCAAGACAGCATATGTAACACCCTAGGACATTGATATAGTATAACAATAGTATCAGTGTATTTTTTCTCAATTAAATCTATCTTTAATTTTGAGTTTAATATTTCCCAGATATAATATTATGGTTATGGTTATTTAGCTTGGTAAATATATGATAATTAGTTTTAAAGATTTGTGTGCTGATTTATTAGTATCTTATTTAAATAATTTATGTAATATTTTGTTAGTGTTAAGTTTTGTTTATATCTAAATTAATTTGCATACAATATATAATCTAAATTATTTTAACCATAGATATATTATAGTTTAATATTCGTTATGATAAGATCTTTAAAACCCCTTTTAAATCTTGTAAACTTATATTAAAGGGTTTGTGCAAGTTAACTTTGTTTATATATATATATATATATATATATATATATATATATATATATGATAGTTTGAGAGAAAAGATATAATAAGATAGTGTAAGATCCTTTTAAAATCGTTTAACCATACACACACGCACACGCGCGCGCAAACACACTTACTTTTCTCTAAACCTATATAATTATCTATATAAATATGCTTATGCTATTCAAATAATATCCTATCACTAATTTCTTAAGTAATATATATATATATATATATATATATATATATATATTTCTTTCTCTCTCCAATTACATTTCTCTCTTCTATTCTCTCTCTCATCCAAACAACACAACAACCAAGCTTATAAATCCACACACACACACAAATACTACTCGCGCGCGCGCACATGCACATATCATCATCCCCTTCTTCATCTTTTCTTTAACCTAATCGAGCCAACATCCGAGCCGAGCCGTGTAGGCGAGCATCAAAGCTTGGATTTTTGCTTCGTGTTGTTCCGTGATCATCGTCGTTGATGCAAATATCAAATAATTACTTTACATGCTATACGACAAAGAATTAGGCTTGCTGTAATATCTACTATTATTATAGATATATCGTACCAAATTATATAAATTATTGTTACGACATGAGTATTAATATGATAGTTTATTTATATTAACACGGTGACTATAGTATGTATAGTATAACATAACAATTTTACATATTTTATTTAGTTATTATAATGGTAAAATATATAGATGATAATTATACATTGTACACAAAAAGGGTTATATCAGCTATATATTTATCGAATTTGTGAGACCTAGAACCATAAAATATTCATATTATTCAATATTGGTAAAATAAACGAATATCATGTATTAACCGTTCACATTGATAGATTAGTGATAATATTGGAAACTGATCTTATTTGATCGCCTAAGTTAGTTTGAAACATGATTTTCAAATTTGACATTGAGGTTATAATACTAGTACGCTGTTTGTTTATCTAAATCTACGATAATTCTAATCATGCTATTGATTGTTTCATGAACACATGCTTGAATCTGTTATCTCATTATCGTTATCGTCACCGTGCCAGTACTTATACTTGCCATGTAATATCTACCCATGCCAATAACTATTGATATTGACTTGATTGACCAGACCTGTTGTCCTGATGGATGTAACATGTACATGATTGTTCCTGTGTTGGCATTAAGTAGATATTATATTTATACCTGACTTGAACATGAAATCTGGAGAAAATGGGAAATCAAGAATGTAACTGAAACGTAATTCAAGAGGATATTATTGTTGTCGTGATTCCGGAAGTGAACGGAATAACCATTGTTGATTGTACCGTGGTCCCGTAGGGAAAGAATGAGATATATTGTACTGTGGTCCCATGGGAAATGAACGGGATATATACTGTTGAGTTATGATGAGAATTGCATTAATCGGTTTCAAATACCTGTAGGATAGATAACGTAGCGACATTGACCTATAGGATACACGTGACATGATTGAATCCATATATCTTGCTTGTTACATTAGATGTTATTGCTATTTCTTATCGTTTATGCTCATGGCATTTAGTTCTTGCACCTGGTATATACTATATTTCACACTAGTTATATTATTATGATATTATTTATGACGCACTGACGTTTGGGTTTTGCATGACCCTGATCCTTTGACTTTAACAGAGGAGGACCGTGAGTATTTTGATAAGCTTGCTGATTAGTGAGGAGCATCCCGCTGAGATAGTTGTTATAATTTAGGTTTATTTTCGAGTATTACATGTTGTAGGTTTATTTTGTGAACCCGAAAAGGGTAGGATTTGGATATTTGTTTCTTTATTTCTTTGGATCGTATTGCCTCCATTATTGTTTCATGTTATTATTTTTTGTGGCTATTGGACATGTGATAGATAGATTTATTATTATATTGTTTTTGATTACTGATTAACAGCCGTAATGTGACTATGAGAGGATATTTTCTTACCGTAGATAGTATGGTTGGTTTTGTTACGTTCCCGTATTTGAGTATATTGGGAAGCGGGACGTGACAAGGTTTTGTTGGTATCAGAGCATGGGTTTAGGTAATCGGGTTTGGTTCAATTTGTAGTAGGGTATAGTACCCAATACATTGACCGTGAAATCTGGAATTATAGGAACATGTCTTGCCACAATTATTGTCATGTTGTCCTTGAATCCATTGTTCATTGAATCCTTGTTTTATGGAATCTTGTTTCCGTTGCTAATTCTCGTCGTTTGTTCTTGACTTCATAATCATGGCGGGAAAAGATTTACGGGTGTATCAGAACCGTGTCGACGATACCACATTACTTAGGGTCATATGCGGCATGCTGGAGAACTAGAAACGTCAGACATAATTGAACTAGCGACAAGCTAAGGTTTTTCAAGAGGGCTTGAGGATAGCCTAACAGATTGCTATCATGGCGGCTGAGAGGGCGACAGTTCCTAGACCAGCTCAGCGTGAGGGTACTGTTGCGGACTTCAGGAAGCTCAGTTTGGCAACGTTTACAGGATTGGAAGAGCCATTACCGGCGGAGCAGTGGCTGGTGGATACGGAAAATCTTTTAGGTGCTGCACAGATTCTGGACGAAAAAATGGTGGATGTGGTACGCATCCAATTGGTGGATTATGCTCGCAAATGGTCGCTTGTTGAGGAGACACGTTTGGCAAAGACAATCAGCTGGACGACTTTTACACGGAGTTTCTTGAAGAAATTCTTTCCGCAGTCTGTTAGGGAGGAAATGGAAGAGAAGTTTATTGGCCTAAACCAGAATGGCGGATCTGTGGATACACATGCGGCTGAGTGGACCCGATTCAGTCGATTTACAGGGCCCTTAGTAGCCAACGAGACGGATAGGGTAAGGCGGTTCATGCGCAGTCTAGATGTGGAGATTCAGAAGCATATCACATCGTTGGGGTTGACCACCTTTTCGCAACTTCTCACGGTGGCTAGAGAACAACAGAGATTATCAGAAAGAGAAAATGGTACTCATCAGCTGGAGGTTATGGCACAGAAGAACTTGCATGTACAGACCAGAATTTCAGGACGTAGGAGTATTCCGGTCAGGAGACAGGGAACAGTTCCTATGAAGAGGCCTTTTGTTTCAACGCAGAAGAAGAATGTGATTTGTGATTTTGCCAACAACCGGGTCATTTCCAGAGGGAGTGCCAGATGATGGTTGGGCAGTGTCTGATTTGCAGAGCTGCTGATCATCACGTCAATACTTGTCTATCGAGAGTTCAGATGAAAAGTGATGCTCCGATAGCACAGCAGAAGAAGATTACTCAGAAGCCCAATCAGGGACGAGCCTTCACCCTGACGACCGAGGGGGCCAAAGGTTCAGAAGATGTAGTTTTAGGTATCTTATTTGTTTGGGTTTTTTTTTCTCTAGTTTTAGCTTTATTTTTTTCCTTAGCATCCCTAGTTGTGTTTTCCTAGTTCGTTAGTTAAATCCCTAGATACACCTTTTACATAAACTGTAAAGTTAGTTTGTATTGATTACACCTAGGTTCATCCTTGAATCCTTCCTACTTTTCTGAGACGATCGTATCTCGGCAAAGAAGGAAACAGATTTCCAAACCTTCATCCTATAATCCTCTTGATTTCCTTATTGTTTTCTTAAACTATATTCCATTGACTCTGATGGTAGGATTTGGACAACTTAGATGGAGTTACGTGATTGTAACTATATACCAAGGTATGGTTATAATACGGTACTCTATTTGGGTAACCTGGACTCCTATTCTTGATTCATTTTCTTGATTTGATTATGTGTACTACCTTATTTCTCCATTGTTCTTTTACTTCCAAACCTATGTCCTATCTTGAACATTGAATCTAACAGCCTTTGTATTCTTTCTTACCTGACTATTGGAGTACCGTATCTTGAGAGAAGAAAACTATCCAGTAAGCATAATAGGTGTACCCTCCTAAACCAAGGAGTACTCGTATCTTGAGAGAAGGTGATGATAAAAGACAACTGAATAATACCTTATTCCTTTAAAGGTGAAATAGGAGTGGCGATGAAGTACGCGGTTTTGGTCGTGAATGATATCAGTCTCAATTTACTTTGCCCTCTTTCTAATCCCTTTATTTTGTCTTTACATATTACCTTCTGCACACCCTACTTAGGCTAATTGGTTTTCTTTATTCCCTACCTTTCGGCACCAGCCTATGGTTTGGAATAAGACTATCCAATAAGCGTAATAGGTGTACTCTCCTAAACCAAGGAGCTCTCGCAACCTGAGAGAAGGTGATAATAAAAGACAACTGAATAAACCAATTCTATTTCTCCTGAACCTGGATCCATCCTCAAAGAAGTCCCTTCGAGTTCGTATATAACCATACGATGGATCTATCCAATGGAAGTGGATATCCGTAGTAATACGGGTGTTCTGAGAAATGCAAAGGGTAAAAGAAGGAGTGGCAATGACTTATGCAACATAGACAATCCAAAAGCCAGTATTTTAAGAAGGTTCGGTCAACCTGGTCACTGAGTCATAGTCTAGGGTCGGTCAAAGGTCGCTGCTAAAGAGAGAGAGAAAAGAAACACTCTGCGTGCACTCTAACCTAGATCAGAATGGTTATCACTTTATCTAATCCGGAAATCTCCCACTGTCCTGTCAAATTCTCCTCCAAACCTAAAGAAGAATCAATCGGGATCACCCGAAGAGTAAACCATAGGATGGTGCCGAACGGTAGGGAAGGAAGAAAACCATTTAGCCTAACGATGGTGTACAGAAGGTAACGACTAAAGACAAATAAAGGGATTTGGAGAGATGGCAATAAAATATACGGTTGAAGTCATGAATTGGATTATGGAAGAGGCATTGCTATGAATACCAGGATACCCCTACGAAACATTTTCATGTTTCAGTGCATTGTTAAAGGAAAAACTGTTTTCCCGATTAAACACTTACTCCAAGGGTATGTATTTACCAGGTTTCATTCTCATATCTGTATGGTTTTACAGATGATGAGTGGGAGTAAGATATTGGGAATTAGGTGATCATCCTCATTATATCAGAATTCGTTGTAATTGGTGATATTTGAGGAAATCGCCAGGGTACAGTTTTCCACCTACAACGCACAGGTTTTGAGTTGTTCAAACTCAGCGGACTTATACAGAGTATTGTATGTTGTCCAGTGTCCATCAGGACAAAGGGGTAGGTCCTCGTACTATGTTCTGTTTACTTATAACTTCTCTAGTATTTAGACAAGTGTTTCGTAGAAATACAAGGTCTAAGTTTTGAGAAGTTGTGGGTATAAGAATAAAGTAGAGAACCAAGTATCACAAGTATCGGGATTCTTCAAAGAGATCGAAGATGTAGATTCTTGTGATTGGTATTCAGATGATAGTGATGGTTTTGAGAAACGTGTTTCTCTTTCAGGTTACTCATAATTGGATGGATTCCTAAGTTGAGTAATGTTGATTAGTCTCTTTCCATTAAGATGATATGCACTGGAGACAGCTGCATGATTTGAATATGGTTCCAATTAAATTAGTGCCAAAGTTTCTATATTGGATATAGAATGGTTCGTACCTTAAAAGTTATTAAGGTACGGGGAGTTATCCAGCGTATGCTTAAAACCAGACTCTGGATAACTCAGGGCACGTTTCTGTAATGGCTGTTTGTGGGTTGACCCTGGCTATGACGAGGGTTGATATTCTACCATTTGGAAGATCAATAGTGATATTGTTCTTGACTCGCCACAGTTTTAGTAAAATGGATCTTTTTCAGAAAACAGTAGTGGGAGTATGGTAGAACTGGAAGTGATTCCAGAACCGCAAACGATTACGGAAAATTTAATAGAACCTATATATTCAATCAGGTATGACATTCCATTAGCCACTCCGCAGATATGGTAGGTAACCTCAGACACCCGAGAGGTACTTCGGTAGGCTCAAGGACGGTGACAGGGAGGTTCTTATCTACCAAGACTTGACACTACTGTTGTTCCAGGATATGAGACCCGGTATAAGGGTTGTCGTAGTCAGTGGGAGCAGTGGAAGCATAGTGGGCAAGATGCTTATATCTATTTATAGACTTGAGCAGTTATAGCGGAGATAGATCATCTAATTTTGATATGACAGTCATGATTTTGACTTCAATCGGAATAGGGGATGGATCAGTTAAGAAGGTAGTAGGGTGTGATGTCATAGTATCTGGATGACATACACAGAGTAGGAAGTAAAATTCCTATACTACGATCGGTTGTACTGTGGTCGTCACACAGTTGTTTCTCCAGACAGGATATGGATATAATATTTGACATTCTGGTTTCTAGATCTATGGTTTTAGATCTGGATTTGGGTAGTTTTCCAATGTGGGTACTTTGACAGATATTCTAATGGTTTTTGGAATAGTTGACTCCTAGCATGGTGGTGTACCTGCAAGTGATGGAGTCACCCTCTCTAAAGGTGTCTTACAGACTAAAGGGGAGAGGGATGTGCATGATTGGCAGATCACTTGCTTAGGCAATTGAGTCAATCATGAGATGTCAAGTACCACACCAAATGTTGGTTTTACACTAGATGCAATAAGTTTGTATTAATCCAATCCTGGAGAAACATTAGGAAGCAGTTTTAGAACATAAGTACATGTTCTACGGATTTGATGACGGCAGCCTCCTTCGGGAGACGGTTATCATTCCAAGCTTCAAAGGTGACATGGATGACAGAGTGATTGTCAGAGTTATAGTTTTCCCTCTGACGAAGAGGGACAGTATAATGGACAGGTGGTTCAAGAGGATACTGTGGGTGGCATGGTGCCGGATACTGATTAGGTTCAGTGATCGATACAGTCTAAGAAGTTTGGATTTGGAGTTCATTTATGAACTAGGTCCCATCAGATATCCAGACATATTCTAAGACAGGTATTACTCGATTCGGGAGATGGCTTTCTCCGCGAACTTGAGATTTAGAGAGATATAGAAAGAAACTTCTAGGCGGATCCACTCACTAAGGCTATTTCTCGAACACAATAGTTTTACAAACGGGCTTTGTGAAACTGATTAGTAGAGGAGTTGGGTGTTGGTTTCACACGGGCTGTGAGTACGCACCATCGCAATAATTAGCCTTGAGTGCAAGTGGGAGATTGTTGGAGATAGTGCCCTCATAGTCAATTATTGGATCGCAGGTACGTGATTGCAATGATTGCGGAAGACCTATACCGGTATGACAGTCTTACTCGAGATGATAGTATGCTATCTGGTTTGCCTTTATCAGTCGTGTACATGTTCAGGTGACTGATTACATGTTACACTTTGATAGAGCCCTTAGGATCTTGCTTTACCACCAACAGTATGATGGCGATCATATACGTGAGAGTTGGGTGGTTTATACGCATATCCTTAATTGTGGTCCCTAGTCGTGGGAGTTTCGAGACAGGGCATGGATACTCCGGAGTAGACTAGTGTATACAGTCGAGACCCCGACGAGGGGCGGTGGCCGGTCTCACAAGCCACTGGTGTCAGTTGGATCACCTAAGATGTATACAGGTGCTCATTGGGTTATGAGTACACCGGACAGGACTCGCCGGGAATCTGCTAGTTAGTATTATATCTACCGTCAGATAGCAGTTCCCTGGTGACATGTGTACAGGTTAGTTCATCGACCTGAGGTCGTCATTTGTCTCGTGTGAGTTCCTACCGTGCTTTGATTTCTACCCTACCACGGCTCAAAGGAGTCGTGCAAACAGGTAGTTTTTGGGTACAGTCCCGAGCCATATGGAGGCACGTGAGCGGATCGGCAGGGGATTCGTCTCTCCCGGTATTGGGGGCGAGGTCGTACTGTGTCTAGGAGAGCCATTACACAAAGCCCACGGCCGTGGCAGGAGATTTACTGGTAGGTACTCCAGTAGTATCTCAGGGTGTTATTGGGCTACACTCCGACACGACTTATACTGCTATTGGGGGTCTGACGTTACTAGCCCCCTAGGCAGATATGCGATACTCATAGACGAACGGACCGGACTGTATATACATTGTCACTGTTAGGCTCAGTAGGGTT
This sequence comes from Agapanthus africanus, assembly GCA_030015575.1. Classification (NCBI taxonomy): domain Eukaryota; kingdom Viridiplantae; phylum Streptophyta; class Magnoliopsida; order Asparagales; family Amaryllidaceae; genus Agapanthus; species Agapanthus africanus. Next base: position 531,151,493 of record JASDDO010000022.1, read on the forward strand.
TTCCGGATGAGTGCGCTCATCGGCATCCCTTGAGGTCAGTCCATGGGCAGCCGTTACGCATTGCTAGTGCCGCTGACGGTTTGTGGTTAAACCCACTGCCAGGGTACTGACGAGTCATTAGAGTCCCCCACAGACAGTTTCCCAAGTTCGGGCGAAACGTTGTAGAGGCCGTATGGTTTTATGGCAGGGTTCGGAAAATGCACGTGCGTTTACGCACGTGTTATTTTTCGGGCAGATGATACTGGTCGGCTTTGGTTTAAGCCGGATCCGAGCATTATATTGAGTAGGTATAATATCTTTGTCTCAGTTGCATTTGTATTCGGTCGTAATACAAATACGGGTATATTTATACAGTTTCGGGGTTATCCTGAAAGTCGTTTCAGGATCACTTTTGGAAGTTGCCAGTTTCCAGTTTTCTATCAGCCGTCTTTTAACATTCGGTTAAAGACGGATTTATCTTTTCTTGGATAAGGGTGAGTCATCATTCTAGAAGCTTCTAGAAGTGGTGATGAGGCTAGTGAGTCATTAGTGCTTTAATGGAGCCATTAATGCAATGGTGACTAGGTTAATGAATCACCATTTGCATTAATGATGTTTTGTTGCATGAAGGATATTTGTGGTTGATATTTGTTCTTATTGTCACTCTCCCCTCTCCTACACTCACCTCCCTCTTTGCATATATATGGCCGGCCCCCTCTCCTCCTCCACTCTCACTCACTTGTTAATTTCATTTGGAAAAAAGATATGATAGATTTTGGGGTGTATGGAATTTCACAGCTCATTTCATTCCATCACCCGATTCCCTCGGCAACTTCATTTACCGATCGTCCACGGACTTGGACGAAGTGAGACAAAGTCATCTACTCATTCTCTACATCATTCTTGGTCGTCTCTTTTAGCAAATTTGACGATCGAGTTGCCTCGAGTCAGAGGCGGGAGCCCGTTTAAAGAATCGTCGACGTGGTGCCACCTCGACGAGGAGATCAGAGATCGACGAGATCGGAGCAGCCGCAACGGAGCGTGGGATTATGGTTAAAGAACGAAGGACTCGGATCGTTCGGTATAACCTTTCTACACTCTTTACAGTTTGTTAGTTTAGCAATAATGGAAGATCCGGGTTAAAGTATACGATAGCGCCAGTTTAAAAGTTTTTGTTCCGCATTTGGCGTCTGTAGACGGCCGGGGCGCTAGCGTAGACTTACAGCGATGTATTCAGCCTCCATCGTCGAGTCTGCCACGGTTTCCTGCTTGGAACTCTTCCAGCTAACCGCCCCTCCGTAAAGGGTAAAGACAAATCCCGACTGCGACTTAGAGCCGTCCTTATCACTCTGGAAGCTCGAATCGGTAAAGGACTCCACTTGGAGTTCTCCGTTACCATACACCAAGAGCATCTCTTTAGTCCTTCGTAAGTACTTGAGAATGCTCTTCACAGCTGTCCAGTGACTCTCTCCAGGATCAGCTTGATACCTGCTCACTATACTTAGTGAGTATGCTACATCGGGTCTGGTACATAGCATCGCATACATGATAGAGCCTACAGCCGAAGCATAGGGTATCCCTTGCATGCGAGCTCTCTCCAAATCAGTCTTGGAAGACATCTCTTTGGAGAGAGTGACTCCAGAGATCGTGGGCAAGTTCCCACGCTTGGATTCTTCCATACTAAACCTCTTCAGTATGATGTCAATGTACCTGGATTGGGACAATCCCAATATCCATTTGGATCTATCTCTATAGATCCTAATTCCCAATATGCTGGAGGCATCACCAAGATCTTTCATTGAGAATCTTTATGATAAGAAGAGCTTGACCGATTGCAGCATAGGAATATCATTTCCTATCAAGAGTATGTCGTCCACGTACAATACGAGGAAGACAACCTTACTCTCTGCTACCTTCTTGTAGATACAAGGTTCATCTGGGTTTTTGACGAAATCAAACTCTTTGATAACGACGTCAAAGCAGATGTTCCAACTCCTTGATGCTTGCTTTAATCCATAAATGGATTTAAGCAGCTTGCACACCTTCCCGCTGCTCCCACTGTCTACGAAGCCCTCTGGCTGAGTCATGTACACGCACTCTTCTAAATCACCGTTTAGAAAGGCGGTCTTAACATCCATTTGCCAGATTTCGTAGTCATGATATGCAGCGATGGCAAGCATGATCCGGATGGATTTAAGCATAGCCACTGGAGAAAAGGTTTCGTCATAGTCCACACCTGGTCTTTGACGAAAACCCTTTGCAACAAGTCTAGCTTTGAAAGTCTCCACTTTCCCATCTACACCAAGTTTTTTCTTGAAGATCCACTTGCTCCCAATGGGTTTTACCCCTTCAGGAGCAACATCCAAAGTCCATACTTTGTTGGTGTACATGGATTCCATCTCGGACCGCATAGCATCCAGCCATTTCACTGAGTCCCTACTCGTGATGGCCTGCTCGAAACTAGTTGGGTCATCATCCTCCATGATGCAATCCTCGCTCCCACCATCCATGAGAAAACCGTAGTATCTCTCAGGTTGGCGAGGAACCCTACTAGATCGGCGGAGAGGCTGAGGTTCATTGGGAGCTACTGAATCTTCTGGTTCCACTAAATCTTCAGTTACGGTTTGTGTATCTGGAACTTCTTCCAGCTCTACCACTTTGCCACTAATTTCTTTTTCAAGGAATTCCTTTTCTAAAAAGGTGGCATATTGAGAAACAAACACTTTTTGTTCTTCAGCATGGTAGAAAAAATATCCTTGGGAATTCTTAGGATATCCCACAAACTTGCAAAGAACTGACCGTGCCTCGAGTTTGTCTGGATTTTGCCTTTTGACATAGGCCGGACAACCCCATATCTTAACTCGTTTAAAATATGGTCTCTTCCCACTCCATATCTCATATGGTGTGGTAGGTACAGATTTAGATGGAACTTGATTCAATAGGTATGTTGCTGTTTCCAGCGCATATCCCCAGAAGGAAATAGGTAACTCAGCTGTGCTCATCATAGAGCGCACCATATCTAATAGGGTGCGGTTCCTCCATTCTGATACACCGTTGTGCTGTGGTGTATATGGAGGAGTCAGCTGAGAGAGAATCCCATTCTCTTTTATGAAGTCCAGGAATTCATTGCTCAAGTATTCACCTCCTCGATCAGATCGTAGGATTTTAATACTTTTTCCGGTTTGGTTCTCAACTTCTTGTTTATATTCCCTAAATTTCTCAAAAGCTTCTGATTTTTGTTTCATCAGGAACACATACCCGAACCTAGAGAGATCGTCAGTGAATGTAATGAAGTATGAAGAACCATCCCTGGCATGTGTAGACATAGGACCGCATACATCACTATGTATCAGTCCCAAGAGTTCGGTAACTCTTTCTCCGTGTCCCGTAAACGGAGTTTTGGTGATCTTGCCTTTGAGACATGACTGGCAAGTGTCATAAGATGAAAATTCGAAAGGTTTCAAATATCCATCCTTATGCAACTTAGCCAGTCGTGTCGTATTGATGTGACCCAGTCTACAATGCCACAAGAAGGATTCGTTCATTTCTGAACTCTTCCTCTTGTGTGTGTTAGTTATGCTCAGAACTGTTGATTGATTTAGAACATAAATGCCATTGCACAACGTGCCTGATCCAACCAACTTTTGGTTACGGAAAATGTTCATAACATTGTCCTGTAATACAAAATTATATCCCTCTTTACTCAACAAAGAAACCGATATAATGTTGCATATCAGGTTCGGCATGTAATAGCATTCGTTCAGAACCAATGTATTACCAGTTGGTAATGCAAGGTGATATTCCCCGACAGTCTTAGCTGCAACAATTGCACCATTTCCAACTCTAATGTCTTTATCACCTTCTCCAAGTTCTCTACCTTTCCTGAGCCCATGTAACTGATTACATATATGGGATCCTGACCCGGTATCTAATACCCAGGACGCGGAGCAAATGGAGAAACAGTTCTCTGTAACGAACACACCCGAAGAAAATGCATCAACATGTACTTTCTTCATTCGGGTGGCATGGGAATCCTGGTATTCCCCTATATCCTGTTCAGTCCTATAACTCTTATAAGAAAGAACGGAACCAACGTTCCCCAGCACAGTATAACATGCGGGTTCGGTCAATACATCCATATTATTATCTTTATTAGGGCATGACATGGTCGCTACCTGGAGAGAGAGAGAAGAAAACACTTTAGCGTATGCTCGTGCAAGATCAGATTGGTTATTATCTTATCTAATCAGGATGGCTCCCACTGTTTTTATCAAATCTTCCTTCAAACCCTAAAAGGAAATACTAGCCGGGATTAATTACACACTACAAGTTCGTCGATCTTTCAGCCAGGCCAGTGTCGGTACTTTGAGGGAGGTCCCCCGTGCTTTCGCACGAACCTAATTAATGTAAACCTCGTTTTCCCAGAGGCGTAACCCCGTTGACACCTTTCTAGACACCTACTTGATCAGCTAATTGCAATGTGTAAAACTCTCCCAGGAGTAACTCTTACTCGCAGTGGGTATCGGGATCCAACTATTTCATAGAAGGTATGCAATCTCATTGCAAATTTCAACACTTGTGAATCCAACCAGCTAACACTTACCGTACAGTCCAACCAGTAACACTTACCGTACAGTCCGGTCTGTTTGTCTGATATGTCGCATATCAAGTCTAGGGGTGGTAAACGTCAGACCCCAATAACCGATAAGTCGTGCCGATATGAGGCTCATAACGGGTAGAGAAACTACTGGTAACACTTAGCAGCAAATCTCTGATCAGCCCTGGCCAGGGACTTCCCTGTTACGGCCAATCGAGCACAGTGCAACATCAACCCCCAATACCGGGAGAGACGAAACCCCTCCTATCGCTCATTTCCTCTATGTGACTCGGGACTGTACCCAAAGACCACCGTTTTGCACGCCCTCATGGACGTGGTAAGGTGAAAATCAAAGCACAGTGGGAATCATACAAGACTCTATGACGATCTCGGGTCAACAGACTAACCTGTACATGTGTCACCTGAGAACTGCCATCTGACGTGAGGTATAATACCATCTGGGAGTTCTCGGCGAGTCCGTCCAGTGTACCCAGTCTCCACTGATCACCCATACACCATCTCCGATGTCAAACACCAATGGATATGGGATCATCCATCGCCCATCTCATGGGTCGAGAAGCGTATACGCTAGTCTACACTGGTATATCGATGCCCCGTCTCGATACACCCACGACTAGGGACCTTGAAGGATGTACCTATGGACTACCATGTCCCCACTAGTATGATCTGCATCATAGTCCAGGTAGTCAAGTACACATCCTAAGGGCTTTACCAACATGTAACTATAAGACAGTTTAAAGAGACTAGTGTACATGTTAAGATAAAGAGTAACCAGATAGCATACTATCATATCGAGCAAGAAAGTCATCTCTATATATGTCCAAGCATCCAATATAATATACATCATCTGTACAATACTGGCCTCTAGGGCATACATACAACTAACACAGGTACCTGTCGTCCGACGAGCAAACTCATCCGGATCCCTACTGAGCCTATCCGTGACAATATCCATACAGTCCGGTCTCTTTGTCTAAGAGTATCACATACCAGATCTAAGGGGTGGTAAACATCAGACCCTAATAACCCGATAATTTGTGCTGATGTGGCCCAGGACCAATTCGGAAAACTGCTGATAACCTATCAGTAAATCCCAACTGCCTTGGCCAAGGTCTTGTGGTCCTGACCGATTGAACACAGTGCGATATCAACTCCTAATACCAGGAGAGATGAATCCCTGACAATCACTCACTTCCTTCATGTGGCTCAGGACTGTACCCAACCAAAACCCGTTTGCATGACTCAGTAGAGCCGTGGTAGGGTAGTGATCAAAGCACAGTGGGAACTCACATGAGACAAATGACGATCTCAGGTCCAAAGACTAACATGTACACATGTCACCAGAAAACCGCCATCTGACAATTGCTATAATACCATCTAGAGGTTCTCAGTTAGTCTGTCCAGTGTACTCACCCCCAGTGAGCACCCGTATACAATCTTAGGTGATCACACCAATGGTTGTGAGACCAACCACCGCCCCTCGTTAGGGTCTCGAAACGTATATGCAAGTCTACTCTGGAGTATCAATGCCCGATCTCAATACTCCCATGACTTGGGACATTTAAGGATATGCTTATAGACTACCCAGCTCCCACAAGTATGATCGCCATCATAACGCTGGTAGTCAAGCAAGATTCCACAGGCTTTATCAACATGTGGTCGACATATATAATATATGCACATGTTAAAATAAAGACAAATCATACTAGTATACTACTGTATCAAGTCTTTATCAATATGTGCAAGCTGGATAAAACATCAATCGAAATAAATACACATATCCTGACAAAGACAGGTTAAATAATATACTATATACTGAGCAAGATTGTCTTATACATACATATCCCCAGCATCCATATGTATACATATACAATACTGGCCTCTAAGGCATACATATCCAACAATCTCCCACTTGCACTAAAGGCCAGTAATTGGCGTACCGAATACCCAACGTCTGCACTAAGGCCAGCTGCTGGCGTACCGCATACCCAACATCTCAAAAAGTGGCTCGAACTGCGCTTGAGGGAGGGCCTTTGTAAATGGATCCGCCGTGTTCTCTTTCATATCCACTCTCCGGACCTCGATCTCCTGGCGATCTACGATCTCCTGGCGATCTACGATCTCCCTAATCAGGTGATACCGCCTTAAGATGTGTCTGGATTTCTGATGGGACCGTGGTTCCTCCGCTAAAGCTATAGCCCCATTGTTATCGCAATGCAAAGGTATTAGGTAAACAATAGACGGAACTACCTGAAGTTCAGTAATGAACTTTTTTATCCAGACGGCTTCTTTTGCGGCATCGCTCGCAACAATGTATTCATCCTCCATCGTCGAGTCTGCGACGGTATCCTGTTTGGAGCTCCTCCAACACACCGCCCCTCCGTTGAGGGTAAACACAAAACCCGGGACAGACTTGCTGTCATCCTTGTCACTCTGGAAGCTTGAATCGGTAAAGGACTTGACTTTTAGGTCTCCATTACCGTAAACCAAGAACATCTCCTTAGTCTTTCTTAGGTACTTGAGAATGTTCTTTACTGTTGTCCAGTGGTTCTCACCTGGGTTCGACTGATACCGACTCACTACGCTTAGTGCATAAGCTACATTTTGTCTTGTACATAGCATCGCAAACAATATTGTTGGGTTACGGCAGTGCCCCGGCTATCAATCCGTGGCCAAACACGGAACAAAAACTTTAAAAACCGGCGCTAACGGAACCCTAATCGACGGATCGTACCATTAACCCTATATTAGTTATATGAAAAGAGTTTGGAGAGGTTATACCGATCGATCCGTGTCCTTCGGTCTTCAACCTCTGTCCCAAGTTCCTCGCGGCTTCCTCGATCAAGTTCGATCTCCAGTCTCCCTCGTCGAAGACGATCCACATCAAAGATTAGTAACACGGGCTCACACCTCAAAACCGAAGCAACTCGGGTATCTAGTTTTCTAACCTAGATAGCCAAGATGAAGTAGAGAGTGTGTGTGTGATCACTTTGTCTTAATACACCCAAGGATTCTCAACTCATGAGAGGGTATAGGTGGAGGTTGAAGAAGATGCCAAGTGAGAAAGTGTGAGCTAAAGAGAGAAAGCAAGTCAAGAAGTAATGAAGTGGCTGCCTTTTGTGTTGTGTTGTAAGTATTTATTGTGAGCACTAAAACAACTCAAGAAAAATCCTAGCATGAAAAAGATCTGCCTCTCACAACAAATATCTCAACGCAAAACAAAACATAAACATGCCACCATGACTCATGTCATGAGTCATAAGTGCACATGCATGAATCAATGCATCAAAGCCAAAACTCACACTCACACTTTCCACCTCACTAAACATTTAAATCCTAAATGTTTAATCCAATAAAAAGAAATGGAATTATCTAAAGTAATCTCGTAACGAATTATAAGAATACCCATCATCCGTATATGCATACCTGCATCCGTATTCTGACTGAATACGAATACAACGAGACGAAAATAATCCAACAATATAATACTAGGATCCGGCTTAAACCAAAGCCCACTAGTATTATCCGTCCAATCATGATCCGTGCACAAGTGCACGAATATGATTGAACCCTGCCATAAAACCATACGACCTCTACAACGTTTCGCCCGAAACAGTGAAATCCTCTGTGTGGGTCTTTAAAGACTCGTCAATACTCTGGCAGTGGGTTTAACCACAAGCACGTCAGTGGCACTAGCTGTACGTAACGGCTACCCAGGTATTGAGCGAAAAGGAGGACGACGAGCAAACAAATCCTGAAACCCCTACCGAGCCTAACAGTGACAATATCCGTACAATCCGGTCCGTTCGTCTATGAGTATCGCATATCGAGTCTAGGGGGGCGGATAAAGTCAGACCCCTAATAACTTGACATTTAGTGTCGGCATGAAACCTATCACCAACTGAGAAACTACCGATCTTAGATCGGTAATTCTCGTCTATCCCGACCGAGGATTTTTGGTGATGGCCACCCGTGCACACCGCGACATCAACCCCTAATACCTGGAGAGACGAATCCCCTGACGATCCGCTCACTGCCTCCAAGTGGCTCGGGACTGTACCCAACTAAAACCTGTTTGCACGACTCCTTTGAGCCATGGTAGGGTAGTAATCAAAGCACAGTGGGAACTCACACGAGAAAAATGACGATCTCAGGTCGATAGACTAACCTGTACACATGTCACCAGGGAACTGCTATCTGACAATAGGTATAATACCAACTAGCATGTTCCCGGCGAGTCCGTCCGGTGTACTCATAACCCAATGAGCACCTGTATACATCTTAGGTGAACCAACTGACACCAATGGCTTGTGAGAATGGCCACCGCCTCTTGTCGGGGTCTCGATTCGTATGCACTAGTCTACTCTTGGAGTATCGATGCCCAGTTTCAAAACTCCCACGACTAGGGACACTTTAAAGATGTGCTTATAAACCACCCAACTCTCACGTATATGATCGCCATCATACTGCTGGTAGTCAAGAAAGAATCCTATGGGCTCTATCAACATGTAATAGTGATCTGTAATATCACCTGAAGTATGTACACGATGATAGAAACAAACTAAATAACATACTATCATCTAGAGTAAGACTGTTCTACCGGTATAGGTCCTCCCTCAATCATTGCAATCACGTGCCTACGATCCAATAATTGACTTGATGGCACTATAGCCAAAAATCTCCCACTTACACTTAAGGCTAATTATTGCGGTGTCGCATACTCACAGCCTGTGTGATACCGAACACCCAATTTCTCTACTAATCAGTTTCATAAAGCTCGTTTGTAAAACTATTGCGTTCGAGAAATAACCTCAGTGAGTGGATCCGCTCCAATGTTTCTTTCTATGTCTCTGTTTATCTCAAGTTCGCGGAGAAAACCATCTCCTGAAATGAGCAATACCTGTCTTAGAATATGTCTGGATATCTGATGGGACCCAGTTCACAAATGAACTCCAAATCCAGTAAACTTCTTAGACTGTATCGTCAACTGAATTTAATCAGTATCCTGCGCCATGCCTCCCTCAGTATCCGCTTGGACCACATGTCAAAACTACTGCCCCTTAAAAGAGGGAAAAATATAACCCTGTCAGTCACTCTGTCATCCAGGTCAGTATGGAAGCCTGGAATGATAAACGTCTCCCGAAAGATGCCGCCGTTACCATATCCTTAGAACATCCACTTATGTTCATAAACAGCTTCCGAACGTTTCTACAGGATTGGATTAATATATAAACTTATTGCAGTTGTGCAAAAATAACATCTGGTGTGGTACTTGACATCTCATAATTGACTCAATTGCCTAAGCAAGTGATATGCTAATCATGCACATCCCTTTCTTCTTTATTCTGTGAGACACCTTTAGAGAGGGTGACTCCATCACCTGCAGGTACAATACTATGCTAGGAATCGTCCATTCTAAAACACCTTTAGAATCTGTCTAAGTACCCAGATTGGGAAGCTACCCAAATCTAGATCTAAAACCATAGATCTAGTAACCAGAATACCTAATATAATATCTATATCCTATATGGAGGAACTACTGTGTAACAACCACAGTATAACCGATCGTAGTGTAGGAATTTCATTTTCTACAAAGTGTATGTCCAAAAATTAGGACATCACACCCTACTACCTTCTTAACAGATCCATCTCCTATTCTGATGAAGTCAAAACCTATGACTGTTATATCAAAAATAGACGATCTATTTCCACTATACATGCTTTAGTCTATAAATAGACACAAGCTTCTTGTCCACTATGCTTCCGCTGCTCCCACTGGCTACAACAACCCTCTGGCAGAGTCATATACACGTGCACTTCTAAAGCTAGTTTAGAACAACGCTATACTCATCCTTCTGCCGGGTCTCATAGTCTAGAGAAATAGTAATGGCAAGTCTGGGTAAACAAGAACCTCCCAGTCACCGTCTTTGAGGATATCTAAGTACCTCTCGGGCGCCTGAGGTTACCCACCATATCTGCGGCGTGGCCAATGGAATGTCAAATCCGATTGAATCTTTAGGTTCTATTAAATTTTCAGTAATCGTTTGTGGTTCTGGAATCACTTCCAGTTCTACCATACTCACACTACTGTTTTCTGAAAAATTCCATTTTACTAAAACTGTGGCGAGTCAAGAACAATATTACTATTGATCTTCCAGATGGTAGAAAGTTAACCCTCGTCATAGCCCGAGATAACCCACAAACTTCCATTACAGAAACGTGCCTTGAGTTATCCAGAGTCTGGTTTTAATTATAAGCCGGACAACTCCATATACCTTAACATCGTTAAGATATGAACCATTCTATATACAATATAGAAACTAAGGCACTGATTTAATTGGAACCAGATTCAAATCATGCAGCTGTCTCCAATGCATATTAACTAAATGGAAGGAGGCCGATCATCATTACTCAACTAGGAGTGCATCCAAATATGAGTAATCTGAAAGAGAAGCAAGTTCTCAAAACCATTACTATCAACTGAATAGCAAACACAAGTATCTAAATCTTCGATCACCTTGAAGAATCCTGATACTTGCAACACATGGTTCTCTACTTTATTCTTATACCTATAACCTCTCAAAACTTGGACCTTGTATTTCTACAAAATACCCGTCTAAAACTGGAGAAGTCACAAGTAAACAAAATATAGTATGAGGACCAACTCCTCTGTCCTAATGGATACTGGACAAAATACAATACTTTGTATAAGTCCCCTGAGTTGAATAACTCAAACCCTGTGCGTCGTAGGTTGAAAACTGTATTATGGTTAAGAAGAATTACACCGCTGTTTAATACTCCTTATCCAATCATCAGCTGATACAGGTAAATGTTATGGACATAATTTCAAAACGTTATATCTCACTTTATAAAATAAACGTACAGATATATCAGTTTGAAATTGGTGTATAACAACGGATATTCAAAACCAAATATTTGCCGTCAGGCAAAACCCCAGGGGATTTCCTCAAATATCACCAATTACAACGAATTCCGATATAAAGAGGATATGATCACCTAATTCCCAATAACTTGCTCCCGCTCATCATCTGTAAAACCATACAGATGTGAGAATCAAACCTGGTAAATACATACCCTGGAGTAAGGATCTAATTGGGAAATCAGTTTTCAATTAATAACGCACAGTGAAACTGAAACATAAAAATGTTTCGAAGGGGTAGCCGGGTATTCCTAGTAATGCCTCTTCCATTTTCCATATTCCTGACTGTAACCGTATATTTCTTTACCATCTCTCCAAATCCCTTTATTTGTCTTCACTTGTTACCTTCTGTACACCACCCTTAGGCTAAATGGTTTTCTTCCTTTCCTACCGTTCGGAACCATCCTATGGTTTGGAAGAAGACTATCCAATAAGCGTAATAGGTGTACTCTCCTAATCCTAGGAGTACTCGCAACCTGAGAGAAGGTAAAGATAAAAGACAACTGAATAAACCTTTTTCTATTTCTCCTGAACCAGAATCTATTCTTGAACTGGAACAAGTTCCTTCGAGTTCGTATGTAACTATACGATGGATTATCCAATAAATGTGAATCTTCATAGTGATACGGGGTGTTCTGGAAAAATTCAAAGGTGAAGTAGGAGTGGCGATGATATACGCGGTTTGGTCGTGAATGATAGCAGTCGCAATTTACTTTGCCCTCTTTCTAATCCCTTTATTTGTCTTTACTTATTACCTTCTGTACACCACACTTAGGCTAATTGGTTTTCTTCTTTCTCCACCTTTCGGCACCTGCCATTGGTTTGGAAGAAAACTATCCAATAAGCGCAATAGGTGTACCCTCTCCTAATCCTAGGAGCCCTCACAACCAGAGAGAATGTAAAAGGAAAAGAAAACTGAATAGTCCTATTCAATTTCTCCAGAACCGGAAACCATTCTCGAATCTGAAACAAGTTTCTTCGAGTTCGTATGTAACTATACGATGGTCATATCCAATAACTGTGGATATTCGTAGTGATACGGAATATTCCGGAGAAAAGCAAAGGGTAAAAGTAGGAGTGGCAATGAAGTATGCAACTCTGACAATCCAGAAGTCAATGTGTTTTAAGAAGATTCGGTTAACTTGGTTACTGAGTTATAGTCTAGGGTCGGGCCATGGTCGCTGCCAAAGAGAGAGAGAAAATAAACACTCAGCGTGCACTCTAACCTAGATCAGAATGGTCAATCACTTTATCTAATCAAGATGTCTCCCACTGTATCCTCAAATTCTCTTCCAAACATGAAAGAAGAATTAGTCGGGATCATCTAAAATCACCCGAGGAGTAAACCAACTCATCAGTGGGAATCGGGATCCAACTATCATCGCATGATAACCTGATGGAATCCACTCAAGTTATCACACTCCGGAAGTTATGCGCATGCCTGGCAAGTTTCCTGTATGTTTGAAACTCCCGATGTGATTTTTACCCCATACTCTTATGACCTTGACGAAGGCCAACATATCATAAGTCACATGTCAAGTTCTACCCGTCATTGTCCAGGTTAATTTGAACCCACCCGTACATACCCTTGACGAAGGCCAAAATAGTAGTACGACCGTCCCAAACCAACGTATCTATCTATGCAACAGAAAAGTAACAAATAGCTACCATACACTATGCCATGACGAAGGCCAACAAATATAGCATGAATACTAAGTGCTACCCCTCTGAAATGACGGAGAGCTACGAATGGTTTTTGGCGAAAAAACTTTAACATAATGAACTTGATAACATTGAAGGAACCAGATAGCTTTTCACAAATATATAGTGGCAAAAACCTTTGCTAAAGAGGTCACTCCCGGTGAAGGGATCTCGGCTCTTTCCTTGTGGAATGAGGTGCAGGATATTCCCACTGAATATCACGATGCAAAGCAAAAAAGTAATCGACTATAGTGAAGTTATTACCCTGACACAAACTTCTGCCCAAGAGGTCACTCCCGGTGAGGGGATCTCGGCTCTTACCTCATGGAATGAAGTGCTGTATATTCATAACCGAATACAGCTGTGCAAAACAAAAGAAAACGTCCTTGTAATACCAACTTTTTAAAATTGTTCCAACAACATCAATTGTGTCTGTTTTCCTTGCATTGATCTGAATCAACGTAGTCCCATCAATTAATCACACTAGACAAGAACGAAAATATGATGTACGTATATGCCATCCGCATTCGCCACTGGGCCCCGTCATCACCCGTTAGGTTACTTAACTAACGACAGAGCGGGGTCTGGACTAGCGCGGGTGTAAAACATATACAACATCTACTAGTATATATAACAATATATAATAATCGCTCCAGGCGTGATAAATGCAACATCACAGATAAGCAATAAGCATCACAGAACAATAAAGATAATCTGGGACCCCCGGGTTTCCTTTGAGCTGCAAGTGAAACCCGACGTTCCCCTGATCGTGTGGATAGCCTGTGCAATGAAAACTTAGACCTCTACGAGCGCGGCCAGTTACCCGCCAAAACCAGAAGCGAGGCAGCCCCCTTCATCAAAGTGAATGGGCCACCCAGCACTTCACGGAATCCGGTAACTTGAGCACCCCTTCTTGGGGTACCCACTACGAGTGCGGCGAATAGCCTGCCAATTCTAGAGTGAGGCCCCCTCCTTCTCAACGCCATAAGATGCGGACTCGTTGCTCTGCAGAACCCGGCTATCCGTGCACTCCATCGCGGGGTAATTCTAGTACAGAAAAGAAAATATGTACAACGGTGACATCGACCTCAACCCGGTCGTGCCCCAGACAAATAATATATAAGCAGGCAGTGACGGCAGTCCACATGTCGGATGCTCGCCCCGTGATCTCAAATGTACAAATAAAACTAAACTGTACTATCATTGCACTCAAGCTATCCACCACGACGATTCCGCAACAAACACAGCACAACACAGAACATCAACGTGAATGTCACGTTCGCAAACCCGTCTAAAAGAACTATAGCATTTAGATAAGTTTTACCGCTCTAATGACATTCACGGTCGCAGATAGTAATGCAAGTACTGTAAACTTTAAACAGTGTTAGAAATATCGAGTTCGAAATAACCCCGAATAGCCCCAAACTACTAGATAAAACCATATCCTAACTGGGCTAAACTAGTAATACCACTGAACCAATATCCCAGATGTTAGTTATATGTATGCCCTAAAGGCCATTATTATACATGTGATGTATATTATAGTGGATGCTTGGACATATATAGGGAGGACTTTCTTGCTCGACATGATAGTATGCTATCTGGTTGCTCTTTATCTTAACATGTACACTTATTATCTCTCTATTACATGTTGATAAAGCCCTTAGGATGAGTACTTGACTACCAGGATTATGATGCAGATCATACTAGTGGGGCAGAGGTAGTCGGTAAGTACATCCTTCAAATGTTCTTAGTCGTGGGAGTATCGAGACGGGGCAAAATATTCCAGAGTAGACTAGCGTATACGCTTCTCGACCCATGTGATGGGCGATGGATGTGTTGGAGATAGTGCCCTCAGAGTCAATTATTGGATCACAGGCACGTGATTGCAATGATTGAGGGACGACCTGTCCCAGAAGGACAGTCTTACTCAAGATGATAGTATGCTATCTGGTTTATCTTTATCATCGTGTACTGCTTTAGGTGACCATACAGGTCGCTATTACATGTTGATAGAGCACCTAGAATTCTTGCTTGACTGCCAGCAGTATGAGGGCGGTCATATACGTGAGAGCTGGTAGTCTATAAGCAAATCCTTAAAAGATCCCTAGTCGTGGGAGTTTCGAGACAGGGCATCGATTCTCCAGAGTAGACTAGTGTATACAGTCGAGACCCCGACGAGGGGCGGTGGCCGGTCTCACAAGCCACTGGTGTCAGTTGGTTCACCTAAGATGTATACAGGTGCTCATTGGGTTATGAGTACACCGGACAGGACTCGCCGGGAACATGCTAGTTGGTCTTATACCTGAGTCAGATAGCAGTTCCCTGGTGACATGTGTACATGTTAGTTCATCGACCTGTGATCGTCATTTGTCTCGTGTGAGTTCCCACTGTACTTTGATTACTATCCTACCATGCTCAAAGGAGACGTGCAAACAGGTTTTAGTTGGATACAGTCCCGAGCCACATGGAGGCAGTGAGCGGATCTTCAGGGGTTCGTCTCTCCCGGTATTGGGGGTGAGGTCGCGCTGTGTTTAGGAGAGCCACTACACAAAGTCCTTGGCCAAGGCAGGAGATTTACTGGTAGGTATTCCAGTAGTATCTCAGGGTGTTCTGGGCTACACTCCAACACGACTTGTACCGCTTTTGGGGGTCTGACTTTTACCAACCCCCTAGGCCCACCATGCGATGCTCATAGACGAACGGACCGGACTGTACGAATATTGTCACTGACAGGCTCAGTAGGGTGTCAGGATGAGTTCGCTCATCGACGTCCCTTTTGGTCAATAGCTGGTAGCCCGTCACGTATGGCTAATACCTCTGACGTGCTAGTGGTTAAATCCACAGCCATAGTATTGACGAGTCTTTAGAGTCCCCCACATTCAGTTACTCAAGTTTCGGGCGAAACGCTGTAGAGGCCGTATGGAGATATGGCAGGGTTCGATCAGATACGTGCGGTATTGCATGGATCACGATCGGACGGATTATACTAGCGGGCTTTGGTTTAAGCCGGATCCTAGTATTGTACAGTGTAGATTTTGTCTCATTGCATTTGTATTCGGTCGGAATACAAATACGGGTATGTATATACAGTAGCGGGGTTTTCCTGTAATTTATTACGGGATCAGTTTTCCGAAGTTGCCAGTTTGTTTTCCGGTTTCGGCCAATTTCCTTTGTATCTTTCATTGGCTAAAAATTGGTGGAGGATGGCTTATTTGCAATTGTGCAAATTGGTTTTGTGGAGGGTGTTATTTGCATTTTGTTGTGTCATGATGGTTGCACCATCCCTTGACTTTCTTGACTTCATGATTGCTTGACTTTGTGATGAGATGATTGGTTGATGGAGTGTTGGCTTTAGTTTGTTATCATGTTTCATTATGACCCTTTCCTCTCTCTTGCATTATGGGTGGCTCTCTCATTTTTGAGATAGACTCTCCTCTCATTCCTTCCTTGTTACATGGCCGGCCAAAGAGAGGGAGGGGCTGCCCGTTATTTTTGTGGGGATTTTTGGTTCTCTTATGCTTGCAAAAATCCCCAATTTGATCTCCAAAAATTGCTATCATCTCAATCCTCCACTAATGGCAACTTCCACAACTCCACTGAGACAATAAGTTCTACAGTTAACCTACAGTATCCTTGGGCACGTCGACTCGCCAACTTCGTGCCCGAGTTGCCTCGGTCCAGAGGTGGGAGCCCGTAAGAGAAGCCGGCGACGTGGTGCCCTTCCGACGAGGAGGTGAAGACCGGAGATTCCGTGGGGAGATCGGGATGACGGCGAGAAGACCGAAGGACACGGATCGCTCGATATATCTCTCTACCCGTTCTTTAGTTAGCTAGAATTAGATTAATTGCCCGATACGGGATTTTTGTGCGCGGTGGTGCTGGTTTAACAGTTAAAGAAATTTATCGCTTCCGCATTTTGGCCTCGGAAAGATGGCTGGGGCGCCGCCGTGCACTTACACTGGTATCAGAGCCGGGCTATTACTCTTTTCTAGCTTGTACTAGTATGTTTAAAGCTTCGATCGAACAAATATTCCAAAACCGTATTTTTCAGTGCATCAGTTCTCTGTCGAAATTTTTTTGGCTCCAAAAATTTTTCAGTCTATTGCAGAAGTATGTGCAGGAAATTCTAAGCACTCTGTAAAATTTTGGTCGTGTGACGTCATCATCCCACCGCGGAACCGCGGCCAAACCCATGCTTGGGCCGCGGTTCCGCCGCCCAATTTACTGTTCAATGCACCAATTTTTTACAGAGGCCTCCTGACTTGAAAATAGTGTTTTTGGAACATTCTTTTGGGGCCCAGATTTTCTGTGAGTGCTACAGTAGTGCTTGGGGCCCACTTCAGTAAATTTGATTGATCGAAAATTTTAAACATGTTAGTTCACAGTATTTACATTATATTTACGACTGTGAATGTCACTTGATCGGTAAATCCTGTCTAACTGCTATAGCCCGGTTAGACGGATTTGCGAACGTGACATTCACGTTGATATTCTGTGTTGTGCTGTGATGTTGCGGATTGGTCGTGGGGATAGCCTGGATGCAATGGTAGTACAGTTTTGATTGTATTATGTACATTTGATATTGCGGGGCGAGCGTCCGACATGTAGACTGCCGTCACTGCCTGTTTGTATATTATTCTTTTGGGGCACGACCGGGGTGAGGTCGATGTACCCGTTGTATGTATATTTTGCTTTCTGTACTAGGATTACCCTGTGGAGGGGTGCACGGATAGCCGAGTTCTAGAGGGCAACGGGCCCGCATCTCATGGCATTGAGATGGAGGGGGCCTCACTCTAGAATTGGCGGGCTATTCGCCGCACTCGTAGGGGTACAGGTTGACCCAGGAGGGGTGCCCAAGTTACCGGATTCCATGAAGTGCTGGGTGGTCCATTCACGTTGCTGAAGAGGGCTGCCTCGCTTCAGGTTTTGGCGGGTAACTTGCCGCGCCCGTAGGGGTCTAGGATTTCATTGCACAGGCTATCCACACGACCGGGGGAACGTCGGGTTTCAGTAGCGGCTCTGTGAAACCCGGAGATCCCAGATATCTGTATTGTTCTGTGATGCTTATTACATTTCTGTGATGTTGCATTTTATCACGCCTTGAGCGAAATATTATATATTGATATATATACTAGTAGATGTTGTATATGTTTTGCATCCGCGCTAGTCCAGTCCCCGCTCTGTCGTTAGTTAACTACCCTAACGGGTAATGACGGGACACAGTGGCGAATGCGGATGGTATATACATACGTCATTATTTTCGTTCTTTGTGGTGTGATCAATTGATGGGACTGCATTGATTCGGATCAATGCAAGCAAAACAAACCTATTCTGATGATTGTTGGAACAATTTTTCAAAAAAAGCTGTTATTGCAAGGGCGTTCTCTTTTGTTTTGCACAGTGGTATTCGGTTATGAATATCCAGCTCCTCAGTCGACGAGGCAAGGGCCGAGATCCCTTCACCGGAAGTGACCTCTTGGACAGAAGTTTGCGTCAGGGCAATAACTTCACTATAGTCGATTACTTTTGCTTTGCATCATGGTATTCAGTTGGAATATCCTGCACCTCATTCTACGGGGAAAGAGCCGAGATCCCTTCACCGGGAGTGACCTCTTTAGCAAAGGTTTTCGTCACTATATTTTTATAAAGCTATCCGGTTCCTTCAACGATATCAAGTTCATTACGTTAAAGGTTTTTCGCCAGAAACCATTCGTAGCCCTCCGTCGTTTCATATGGGTAGTCAATAGTATTCAAGCTGTGTTTGTTGGCCAAAGTCAAGGCACAGTGTTTGGTAGCTATTGGGTATTCATATGCAGCATAGATAGATGCGTTGGTTTGGGACAGTCGTACTACCTGGTTGGCCAAAGTCAAAGGTATGTACGGGTGGGTTCAAATTAACCTGGAGAATGACAGGTAGAACTTAACATGTGACTTATGATTTGTTGGCCAAAGTCAAGGTCATAAGAGCATGGGGCAAAAATCACATCGGGAGTTTCTAAAGAAACTGAAACTTGCCAGATATGCGCATACCTTCTGGAGTGTGATAACGTGAGCGAAGTCTGTCACATTATCATGCGATGATAGTTGGATCCCGATTCCTACTGATGATTTGGTTTACTCCTCGGGTGATCCCGACTAATTCTTCTTTCAGGTTTGGAGGAGAATTTGACGGTACTGTGGGAGGTTTCCTGATTAGATAAATTGGTAACCATTCTGATCTAGGTTAGAGTGCACGCTGAGTGTTTCTTTTCTCTCTCTCTTTGGCAGCGACCATGACCCGACCCTATACTATGACTCAATGACCAAGATTAACCGAACCTTCTTAAACACTGGCTTTTGGATTGTCAGAGTTGCAAACCTCATTGCCACTCCTACTTTTATCCTTTTCTCCAGGACACCCCGTATTACTACGAACGTCCACTTCCATTGGACAAAACCATCGTATGGTTATATACGAACTCGAAGGAATTTATTCGAGAATGGTTTCCGGTTCTGGAGAAAATGAATAGGACTATTCAGTTGTCTTTTCCTTTTACCTTCTCTCAGGTTGCGAGTACTCCTTGGCTTAGGAGATAGTACACCTATTACGCAAATTGTATAGTCTTCTTCCAAACCTTAGGCTGGTGCCGAACGGTGGGGAATGAAGAAAACCAATTAGCATAACAATGGTGTACAGAAGGTATTAAGTAAAGACATATCAAGGGATTAGTAAGAGGGAAAAGTAAATTGCGACTGCTATTCACAACCAAACCAAGTATTTCTTCGCCAATCCTAAATCACCTTTGTATTTCTCCAGGACACTCCGTATCACTACGAAGATCCACAGTTTATTGGATACTCCATCGTATGGTTATATACGAACTCGAAAGGAACTTGTTCCAGTTCGGGGATGGATTCTGGTTCAGGAGAAATAGGAATAAGGTTTATTCGGTTGTCTTTTATCTTCACCTTCTCTCGCATTGCGAGTGCTCCTAGGATTACGACAGTACACCCATTATGCTTATTGGATAGTCTTCTTCCAAACCATAGGCTGATGCCGAACGGTAGGGAAGGAAGAAAACCATTTGGCCTAAAGGGGTGTACAGAAGGTAATGACTAAAGACATATGAAGGGATTTGGAGAGATGGCAAAGAGATATACGGTTACAGTTGTGAATCTGGATAATGGAAGAGGCATTACTAGGAATACCCCGATACCCCATTGAAACATTTACATGTTTCAGTTTTACTGTGTACTGTTAAAAGAAAACTGATTTCCCAATTAGACACTTGCTCCAGGGTATGTATTTACCGGGTATGATTCTCACATCTGTATAGTTTTACAAATGATGAGTGGGAGTAAGTTATTGGGAATTAGGTGATCATCCTCATTATATCGGAATTCGTTGTAATTGGTGATATTTGAGGAAATCACCTGGGTTGTTTGCCGGACGGCAAATATTTGGTTTTGAATATCCGCTGTTATGCACCAATTTCAAATTGATATATCTGTACGTCTATTTTTATAGAGTGAGATATACCTTTTTGAAATTATGTCTATGACATTTACCTATATCAGTGGATGGTTAGGTAAGGAGCATTAAACAGCGGTGTAATTCTTCTTAACCATAAGTACAGTTTTCAACCTACAACACACAGGGAATGAGTTATTAGACTCAAGGGACTTATACAGAGTATTGTATGTTGTCCAGCGTTCATGAGGACAGAGGGGTTGGTTCTCGTACTATATTCGGTTTACTTATAACTTCTCTAGTTTTTAGACAGGTGTTTCGTTGAAACACAGGGTCCGAATTTTGAGAAGTTATAGGTATATGAATAAAGTAGAGAACCAAGTATTGCAAGTATCGGGATTCTTCAAAGTCATCGAAGATGTAGATACTTGTGTATGATATTTAGTTGATAATAATGATTAAGAGAACTTGCTTCTCTTTCAGGTTACTCATAATTGGAAGCATTCCTAAGTTGAGTAACGCTGATCGGCCTCTTTCTATTTAGTTGACATGCACTGGAGACAGCTGCATGATTTGAATCTGATTCAATTAAATTAGTGCCTCTGTTTCTGTATTGGATATAGAACAGTTCATATCTTGACATTGTTAAGGTACGGGGAGTTGTCCAGCTTATGCTTAAAACCAGACTCTGGATAACTCAAGGTACGTTTCTGTAATGGCTGTTTGTGGGTTGACCCAGGCTATGACGAGGGTTAACTTTCTACCATCTGGAAGATCAATAGTGATATTGTTCTAGACTCACCACAGTTTTAATAAAAATGGATTTTTTTTCAGAAAACTGTAGTGGGAGTATGGTAGAACTGGAAGTGATTCCAGAACCGCAAACGATTACTGAAGATTTGATAAGAACCTAAAGATTCAATCTAGTTTGACATTCCATTAGCCACTCCGCAGATATGGTGGGTAACCTCAGGCACTCGAGAGGTACTTCGGTGTGCTCAAGGACGGTGGCAGGGAGGTTCTTGTTTATCCAGACTTGCCATTGCTGTTGTTCCAAGCTGTGAGACCCGGCAGGAGGATGAGTATAGCGTCGTTCTGAACTGGCTTCAGAAGTGTACGTGTATATGACTCTGCCAGAGGGTTGTCGTAGTCAGTGGGAGCAGCGGAAGCATGGTGGACAAGTGGCATATGTCTATTTATAGACTAAAGTAGATATAACGGAGATAGATCATCTATTTCTGATGTGACAGTCATAGGTTTGACTTCATCAGAATAGGGGATGGATCTGTTAAGAAGGTAGTAGGGTGTGATGTCCTGGTATTTGGATGACATACACACAGTAGGAAGTGATATTCCTATACTACGATCGGTTATACTTTGGTTGTCATACAGTGGTTTCTCCACATGGGACTTGGATATTATATCATACATCCTGGTTACTGGATCTCTGATTTTAGATCTAGATTTGGGAAGTGTCCCAATCTGGGTACTTAGACAGCATTCTAAAAGTATTTAGACTGGACGACTCCTGGCATGGTGGTGTACCTGCAGGTGATGGAGTCATCCTCTCTAAAGGAGTCTTACAGACTAAAGGGGAGAGGGATGTGCATGATTGGCAGATCACTTGCTTAGGCAATTGAGTCAATCATGAGATGTCAAGTACCACACCAAATGTTGTTTTTGCATGAGATGTAGTAAGATGATATTAATCCAATCCTGGAG
This sequence comes from Agapanthus africanus, assembly GCA_030015575.1. Lineage (NCBI taxonomy): Eukaryota > Viridiplantae > Streptophyta > Magnoliopsida > Asparagales > Amaryllidaceae > Agapanthus > Agapanthus africanus. Next base: position 531,173,906 of record JASDDO010000022.1, read on the forward strand.
AAACGATCGGAAGCAGTTTTAGAACATAAGTGGATGTTCTAGGGATATGATAACGGCAGCCTCCTTTAGGAGACAGTTATCATTCCAGGCTTCCAAGGTGACCTAGATGACAGAGTGACCGTCAGAGTTATAGTTTTCCCTATGACGAGGGGCAGTAGTTTGGACAGGAGGTCCAAGCGGATACTGAGGGAGGCATGGCGCAGGATACTGATTAAGTTCAGTTGACGATACAGTTTAAGAAGTTTGGATTTGGAGTTCATTTATGATCTAGGTCCCATCAGATATCCAGACATATTCTAAGATAGGTATTGCTCATTTCGGGAGATGGCTTTCTCCGCGAACTTGAGATATAGAGAGACATAGAAAGAAACATCAAAGCGGATCCACTCACTGAGGCTATTCCTCGAACGCAATAGTTTCGCAAATGAGCTTTTTGAGACTCACTAGTAGAGGAATTGGGTGTTCGGTATCACACGGGCTGTGAGTATGCGACATCGCAATAATTAGCCTTGAGTGCAAGTGGGAGATTGTTGGAGATAGTGCCCTCAGAGTCAATTATTGGATCACAGTCACGTGATTGCAATGATTGAGGGATGACATGTCCCAGTAGGACAGTCTTACTCAAGATGATAGTATGCTATCTGGTTTATCTTTATCATCGTGTACTGCTTTAGGTGACCATACAGGTCGCTATTACACGTTGATAGAGCCCCTAGGATTCTTGCTTGACTGCCAGCAGTATGAGGGCGATCATATACATGAGAGCTGGTAGTCTATAAGCAAATCCTTAAAAGATCCCTAGTCGTGGGAGTTTCAAGACAGGGTATCGATTCTCCAGAGTAGACTAGTGTATACAGTCGAGACCCCGACGAGGGGCGGTGGCCGGTCTCACAAGCCACTGGTATCAGTTGGTTCATCTAAGATGTATACAGGTGCTCATTGGGTTATGAGTACACCGGACAGGACTCGCCGGGAACATGCTAGTTGGTCTTATACCTGACGTCAGATAACAGTTCCCTGGTGACATGTGTACATGTTAGTTCATCGACCTGAGATCGTCATTTGTCTCGTGTGAGTTCCCACTGTACTTTGATTACTACCCTACCACGCTCAAAGGAGACGTGCAAACAGGTTTTAGTTGGGTACAGTCCCGAGCCACATGGAGGCAGTGAGCGGATCTTCAGGGGTTGTTCTCTCCCGGTATTGGGGGTGAGGTCGCGCTGTGTCTAAGAGAGCCACTACACGAAGTCCTTGGCCAAGGCAGGAGATTTACCGGTAGGTATTCCAGTAGTATCTCAGGGTGTTCTGGGCTACACTCCGACACGACTTGTACCGCTTTTGGGGGTCTGAATTTTACCAACCCCCTAGGCTCGCCATGCGATGCTCATAGACGAACGGACCGGACTGTACGAATATTGTCACTGACAGGCTCAGTAGGGTGTCAGGATAAGTTCGCTCATCGACGTCCCTTTTTATCAATAGCTGGTAGCCCGTCACGTATGGCTAATACCTCTGACGTGCTAGTGGTTAAATCCACAGCCATAGTATTGACGAGTCTTTAGAGTCCCCCACATTCAGTTACTCAAGTTTCGGGCGAAACGCTGTAGAGGCCGTATGGAGATATGGCAGGGTTCGATCAGATACGTGCAGTATTGCACGGATCACGATCGGACGGATTATACTAGCAGGCTTTGGTTTAAGCCGGATCCTAGTATTGTACAGTGTAGATTTTGTCTCATTGCATTTGTATTCAGTCGGAATACAAATGCGGGTATGTATATACAGTAGCGGGGTTTTCCTGTAATTTATTACGGTATCAGTTTTCCGAAGTTGCCAGTTTGTTTTACGGTTTCGGCCAATTTCCTTTGTATCTTTCATTGGCTGAAAATTGGTGGAGGAGGGCTCATTTTCAATTGTGCAAATTGGTTTTATAGAGGGTGTTATTTTCATTTTGTTGTGTCATGATGGTTGCACCATCCCTTGACTTTCTTGACTTCATGATTGCTTGACTTTGTGATGAGATGATTGGTTGATGGAGTGTTGGCTTTAATTTGTGATCATGTTTCATTATGACCCTTTCCTCTCTCTTGCATTATGGGTGGCTTTCTCATTTTTGAGATAGACTCTCCTCTCATTCCTTCCTTGTTACATGGCCGGCCAAAAAGAGGGAGGGGCTGCCCATTATTTTTGTGGGGATTTTTGGTTCTCTTATGCTTGCAAAAATCCCCAATTTGATCTCCAAAAATTGCTATCATCTCAATCCTCCACTAATGGCAACTTCCACAACCCCATTGAGACAATAAGTTCTACAGTTAACCTACAGTATCCTTGGGCATGTTGACTCGCCAACTTCATGCCCGAGTTGCCTCAGTCCAGAGGTGGGAGCCCGTAAAAGAAGCCGGCGACGTGGTGCCCTTCCGGCGAGGAGGTGAAGACCGGAGATTCCGCGGGGAGATCGGGACGACGGCGAGAAGACCGAAGGATACGGATCGCTCGGTATATCTCTCTACCCGTTCTTTAGTTAGCTAGAATTAGATTAATGGCCCGATCCGGGATTTTTGTGCGTGGTGGTGCCGGTTTAACAGTTAAAGAAATTTATCGCTTCCGCATTTTGGCCTCGGAAAGACGGCCGGGGCACCGCCGTGCACTTACAGGATGATCCCATATCCATTAGTGCTTAATATCAGAGATGGTATACGGGTGCTCAGTGGAGACTGGGTACACTGAACGGACTCGCCGAGAACTCCTAGATGGTATTATACCTATCGTCAGATAGCAGTTCTCTGGTGACACTGGTACAGATTAGTCTGTCAACCCGAGATCGTCATAGAGTCTTATGTGATTCCCACTGTGCTTTGATTTCCACCTTACCAAGTTCAAGAGATCGTGCAAAACGGTGGTTTTTGGGTACAGTCTCGAGTCACATGGAAGCAATGAGCGATAGGAGGGGGTTTCGTCTCTCCCGGTATTAGGGGTTGATGTTGCGCTATGCTCGATTGGCCATAACAGGAAATCCCTGGCCAGGGTTGCTGAGATTTACTGATAAGTGTTATCAGTAGTTTCTCAAACCGTTATCGACCTCACATCGGCATGACTTATCAGGCTATTGGGGTCTGACGTTTACCACCCCAGGCTGAGATATGCGACATATCTGACGAAGAGACCGGACTGTACGGTAGTGTTACTGATTGGGTTCGCAGGAGTATGAGCAGGCTTGCTTGTTGATCTTCTGATCGCTCAATACCCGGGTGACCGTTACGTTTAGAAGACCGCTTGCGGCTTGTGGGTAACTGATATGATCACTACCTACTTCCGGCGTATTGACAAGTTTTTAGAGTCCTACACAGAGGTTTTCTGGGTCAAGAGAAACGAAGTAGAAGCACATATGAGATATGTGTGGGACCGAGATTAATGCGAGTATGAGATACCGCATTCTATTCTCGCGATATGTGATATCGGTAGGTTATATGTGATATAGTCGGGCTATCGAATCAAGTGTTGATTCGACAAGTTGATACATTTGATATTAGTCGGTTGTATGTGATATAACCGAATTATTAAATCAAGTGTTGATTTAATAATTTAATGTATAATTATATATTTGATATATTATCTTACATTAACTAATATTAGCTCACTTAAGATTTCTTTTTCTCACTAGTGTACACTTAGTATATATGTGATATATATTAATGTACATCTTTTGTGTCATGCTAGATGCCACATGCTACATGGGTGTATCAGACTCACACCATGCTTATAATAATGTGAGGTTTTATTTATTTAAAGTAATTCAATATTAGTTGGAAATTGTGATGCTTGGAAGCTTGGAGAAGCTTAAAGCATCTTTGATTTAGTCCACTAGTTTTGTTTTACTTGTAGATATTTATTAACCTAACCATTATTGTTAGCCATGGTTTAGTCTCTACATGAGTTAGTATATGATACTAACTCACCCATAGTTGCTATTCTCATCACTTGATTCATTTTTCACTTGCTTCATCCATGAGAGCTTTCTTCATCTCCTTCCTCAAGCTTTCTTCATCTCCTTCCTCAAGCTTTCTAGCTTCATGAGAGGTGAAGAAAAGTAGTGAGAAAATAATTTTTGAAGTGAGCAAAATTCCTACTTCATCAACCTCTTCTCTACTAGCCATTTAGATTGGGTCGTTTCTTCACTAGTTCATCACTTAGTGAAGAGGTAGCTTGAGTTAGTGTCTGCTCGACGTAGATCATCTTCGGCCTCGAAGACTTCAAGCAAGCTTGTTCATTTCACCTTATGGAGCCTCACTAGAGTCCGGGAGATCACTACTTGGTGCAAAAGGACTACTACACGGAGCTATTGAAGTGAAGGACCGGTCTACAAAGGTTGTATTCCTCGTTCACTTAGATGTAAAGATGTTTACATGCTTGTTTGTCTAATTCTCTAGTTTAGATTCTGGCGTTAGGGTTCTTTAGTGTGCCAATTTTTGAAAAACGGCATGGTCGATGCCTCCCGAAACCCAGTGGCACCCTAGGGAACCCAGTAGTGGTATCAGAGCCATGCTAGAGAATTAGACGATATTTGTAGAATTACGAAACCGAAACAACACCGAAACACCCGATACAAAAACCCAGTTTCTGTCGAATTTTTTAAGGTGTCAAATTTTTTTTTAAGCAACTGCAGAATGTTACATGTGATGTGACATGAACACAGAAGAAAATTGAACCCCTCTCACCGGAAAATGGCCGGCCACATGGCACGAAAATCCGGCCTGGCCGGTTCTTTAATGTGTTCTTAGCCTCAATTTTTGTCGGTGTTCCAGTCTCTGGGTTTTGGTGTTTCAGGTGTTGCTTGTTTTTGCTAAAATTGCATGTGATGTTATTTTTGTCCAAATGCAATTCAGAGTGTTTCGTAGTCGTAATTCTAACATCATTTCGGGTACTTTAGACGATGTTAAAAAGTTCGAACGGATATCAATAACCTATTTTTTCCCTCGCTAGAAATTTTCCAAGAGTTGGATTTTTTCCAAGTTTGAAATCTTCAGAAAATCGTGCAGGTGTTTTCTATGGACCCTCTAGAAGAACGAAACCCTAACTCGATTCTGTGACCGCCAGAACCGCCATCGAACCCTAGGGTTTGTGGTAGTTCCGCGGCGCCATAGGTGAGGCAAAGGTTGACCCTTCTACGGTTGGTCCATAGGTGCTGTGGCATGTTCTGGGTATTTTTTAAACTCCGCTCAAGTGTTGAGCTCTTTGGAAAATTTTGGGTGTTTGTTGATTCGATCGAAAAGTTTAACACCGTCTAGCTATCTGTGATTGTGATACAATACTTGGAATCCACAATATTTAGTTTTATGAAAAATAATTTGAATTTTATAAATATAGCAATTCAGTCTCATTTGATCGGTTGCCACGGAATTTTGATGTGGATCAAAAGTCCGTCGCAATTACGTAGTGTATGTGGATACTCGTCGGGTTACCTTACAAGATAGCCACGCCCCATAGCCCCGACCAAGTAACTGTAGGAGAACCCCGTTGCCAAAAGCATCCGTTCGGGTTCTCGCGGCCGCGGTGTTCCTCTTAATTGCACTTTGTCGATGGCATCGGGGGTGCGGCCGTCTACTAAAGTTTCCGACGAGCATTCGATCAGGTTGTCGAGAATCTTGTTGAATTATCCGACTGGTTATTGGAAATTGTTTTCAATATCGAGACTAAAATGCGGGGTTTATAATTATTAGGCATGCGATGTCTAAGGAATTCATTTGTTAGGCATGAAATCCAAAATATGTGATACATTGGGTTTATAATGTCTAATGTGGTTGCGGATTCAATTGTTGTAGTTTTTCACTTTCTTTTCTGCGACCGTAAGTGTAATATGCGGTGTATCGCCGGTTTCGTTGTTATATGTCAACGACAATTGGGATACGCATATTTACTTACGTTGATGACATGTGATGATATGTGTTGCTGTGATATGTTATATTGGATTGTCGTGTTTGAATAGCCAGGGTTTTTATGTGAGATGGCATTTTTTCATTTTCATTCATGTAAAAGCTTGTATATAATATTCTTTTATTGGGGCACTTCCGGATTGAGGATGATGTCACCATTGATGTATATTATTTATTTTTCCGCATTAGGATAGACCCAAGGAGGAGAGCACAAGTAACCGAGTTCTAGGGTCTAGTGGGAGACCATCTCGAGGAGTCGAGACCAGGTCTCCTAACTCTTGAATTTGGAGGATTTCTTGCCACTCTCGTAGGGGTCTAAGGATGTGGGTTTGGCTATTCATCTAGACCGTGGAATTCGTGTTTTTTACTGGCTTAATTTAAAACACGGAATTCCTAGTATATCCAATATTTCATATGTGTTCTTCTGCTGGTGATATTCTGTGATGTGATCACTTGATATGTTGAGACGAATGCTTATATTATATATATGATATATAATAAATATTGCTGCTTTCGTTTCTTCTGTGATACTTAGGAAGCATAAATGATGAGACTTCATTAATGAGATTAATGAAATAAAAGAAAGCTAAAGATGTTGTAGAATCTTATTTTAAAAACTGGTAGCTCTAGTTCTTGCTTTGCATTGTGGTATTTGTGAAATATCCAGCACCTTATTCGATAAGGAAAGAGCCGAGATCCCTTCGTCGGGAGTGACCTCTTTAGTAAAAGCCTAAAAAACACTCCTTTTCAAAATCACTCAATTCTACAACGATATCAAGTTCATTATGCAAAGGGTTTTCTTAAAAACCTGTCGTAGCCCTCCGTCATTTTTGATAAGTACTACTTAGTAATCGTGCTATGTTTGTTGGCCTGCGTCAAGGCGTAGTGTGCAGTAGCTAACTAGTGCTTATCTGCTGCATATAATGCGATTGGATTAGGATAGTTGTGCGACTTTGTTGGCCTGCGTCATGGGTCGTGCGGGTGGGTTTAATTCAGCCATGAAATGTACGGGTTGAACTTGACTAGCGGACTATGGTTTGTTGGCCAGCGTCAAGGTCATAGGACGCTAGGGGTAAAATGTTATCGGGAATTTCAAGCGTTGAAATTTGCAATGAGATTGCTTACTTTCTATGAGATAGTTGGATCCCGATACCCACTGCGAGTAAGAGTTACTCCTGGGAGAATTTTGCACATTACAACTAGCCGATCAAGTAGGTGTATAGAAAGGTGTTAACGCTGGGAAAACGAGGTTTATTTTAATTAGGTCTGTGCGAAAGCACGGGGAACCTCCCTCAAAATACCGACACTGGCCTGGTCGAAAGATTGGCGAACTTGTAGGGTGTAATTAATCCTGGCTAGTCTTACCTTTTAGAGTTTGAAGGAAGATTTGATAAAAACAGTGGGAGCCATCCTGATTAGATAAAATAATAACCAATCTGATCTTGCAAGAGCATACGCTGAGTGTTTTCTTCTCTCTCTCTCTCTTGGTAGCGACCATGTCACGCCTTAATCAAGATAATAATTTGGATGCATTGACCGAATCTGTTTATTATACTAAGCTGGGGAACGTTGGTTCCGCTCTATCTTATAATTGTTATAAGTCCGAGCAGGAAATAGGGGAATATCCAGATTTCCACGCGACCCAATCGAGGAATGAGCATGTTGATGCATATTCTTCGGGTGTGTTCGTTACCGAGAACTGTTTCTCAGTATCCTCTACGTCCTAGGTATGAGATACCGGATCAGGATCCCATGGGCTACAGAAAGGTAGAGAACTGAGAATGGATGATATATCTCTAAGTGTTAGAGAATGGTGCAATTGTTGCAGCTAAATCAGTTGGAAAATATCACCTTGTATTACCAAGTGGTAAATATATTGATTCTGAACAAATGTTATTAGATACCGAACCTGATGTACAACATTAAATCCGTTTCTTTATTAAGTTAAAGAAGGATATGATTTTGTATTGCAGGATAATGTTATGAACATTTTCTTGAATCAAGAGTTGATTGGATCAGGCACGTTATGAAATGGCATATATGTTCTAAATCAAACCACAATTCAAAATATCTAGAACACACACAAGAGGAGTAGTTCAGAAATGAATGAATCCTTCTTGTGGCATTGTAGACTAGGTCATATCAATGCGGCACAACTAGCTAAGTTACATAAGGATGAATATTTGAATTTGTTCGAATTTTCATCTTATGATACTTTCCAGTCTTATCACAAAGGTAAAGTGACCAATACTCTGTTTACTGGAAACACAGAAAGAGTTACTGAACTCTTGGAACGGATACATGATGATGTATACGGTCCTATGTCTACAAATGCCAAGGTTGGTTCTTTGTACTTCATTACATTTATCGACGATCTCTCAAGATTCGGACATGTGTTCCTGCTGAAACACGAGTCTGAAACTTTTGAAAAATTCAAGGAATATAAGCTTGAAGTTAAGAACCAGAAGGGTAGAAGTATTAAGTCCTTCGATATGATCGGAGAAGGGAATACTTGCGCATGGAGTTCCTGGAGTTTCTAAAAAGGAGAATGAGATTCTCTCTCAGCTTACTCCTTCGTATACACCACAGCACAACGGTGTATCGGGACGGAAGTATCGCACCCTATAAGATATGGCGCGCTCTATGATGAGTAATGCTGAGTTGCCTGTTTTCTTTTGGAGTTATGCAATTGAGAAGCTGCATACCTATTGAATGGGGTTCCATCCAAATCTGTGCCTATCACTCCATATGAGATATGGTATGGGAAGAGACCATGTATTAAACGAGTTAAGATATGGGGTTGTCCGGCCTATGTTGAAAAGAAAAATCCGGACAAGCTCGAGGCATGGTCAGTTCTGTATAAATTTGTTGGATATCCCGAACATTTGTGAGGGTATATCTTCTACCATACTGAGGAGTAAAAGGTGTTTTGTTTCTCAGCATGCCACCTTTTTAGAAAAGAAAATTCTTGTGAAGAAATTTGTGGTCATGAGGTAGAACTGGAAGGAGTTCCAGCTGAACAAACTAACAGCTGATGATTTGGTAGAACCAAAAGATTCAATAGTCTCTAACGAATCTCAGCCTCTCCGCAAATCTGGTAGGGTTCCTCATCCACCTGAGAGATACCACGGTTTCCTCGGTGATGGTGGGAGCGAGGATTGCATCATGGTAGATGATGACCCAACCAGGTTCAGGCAGGCCATCACGAGTGGGGACTCTGTGAAATGGCTGGATGCTATGCAATCAGAGATGGAATCCATGTACACCAACAAAGTATGACTTTGAATGTTGCACCTTATAACATTTCAAAAAAAAATAAAATATTATTTTTGGAAATTTTTATAATTTAATAATAAAATTATTGAATATTTTAATAGGACGGTATAATTAAATACCGATAAATGGGGGGAAAATTTTTAAATTATGGAAATTACTAAAAAGATGTTGTTTTATGGAATTATGCAATTTTTAAGTTTTTATGATTAATTATATGCTAATTTAGTGCTAATCGCGATTAAAAATCGCTAATCGCGCTTTAAACTTGTTTTGTGCAAACATGCACCATGTCTTTTTTTTACACTTGTTGCATTTTTACTACATAATTTTGGGTGCATGGCTTTTGTTTTGGGGTTACTATTGAGGAGAGAAGGGAAATAGAAAAGAAAAGGGAAAGAATAGAATATGAAGTATGGGTTAGAGAGAGAAAGAGTGGGTGAGGGTCAACCCTTGTCATGATGCCATTCCCTCTCCATTTCTTCACTCATTTCCTCCCCCTCCTCTCTCTTTGCTGCTGCTGCTGCTGCCTCCTCCCCCTCCATCTTCAACCCCCTCAAAATCACCTCAATAAACACCTCAAAACCCCATCTTAGTGTTAAACACTAGAAAGTAACAGTATTAAACACTGGAAATAAGGTTTGCAAATTGGTGTTAAACACTAAAAATAAAGTTCTCAAATTAGTGTTAAACACTAAAGAAAAAGGGGTCACGTGTGGACACGTGAGGACGCCCAGAGGTGGGACCAGATCCCTTTACTTCGTTCTGCAATTAAGTGTTAAACACTTTTTTATTTTTTTTTATTTTTGAGCATCACGTGTTGGCACTTGACGGACATCTGTGCGCTGATCACTAAGGCATTTGCTAAGGGGTCACGTGGTAACACGTGAGAGCACCCAAAGCTTCTATTTCCTTTGCTTTTTCTTTCTGTGTTTTTGTAGGTCACGTGGGAGCACGTGAGGTGTTGTCTCAGAGCTTTTTCTTCTCATCTTTAGGGGATCTGTTCAGGGGTCACGTGACCTTAGTCTTTTGCATGCATGGAGATCTTTTGAGTTCTCTGTTATTTTTAAGAATTAAATTCTCTGTAGGGTTAAACCCTAATTATGATTTTGGAGGACTTAAATTCCTGTGAATTTGAGAGAATTAAATTCTTAATTAGGGTTAAACCCTAGTTCTGCCCATCTTGAAGGAATTAAATTCCTATAATTTTAGGAGAATTAAATTCTTATATAGGGTTAAACCCTAATTTCATATCTTGAAGGAATTAAATTTCTGTAAATCTTGAGAGAATTAAATTCTCAATTAGGGTTAAACCCTAGTTTCATCTTGAAGGAATTAAATTCCTATAAATTTGGGAGAATTAAATTCTCTGAACTCAATCCTCCCTCTAAGTCTTGGATCTACATGGCAAAATCTCAACCCGATGAGAATTAAATTCTCAACCTATGGGGAGATTTGCTTCTGCAGATCTTCAACCAGAAAAAGAACTAAGTTCTTTTTTGCAGAAGAGTTAAACTCTTAGATTTTGAGAATTAAATTCTCTGTTTGAAGTTTTGATCCCCTTTCTTTTCTCACCTAGGGTTTTCTTTGTTGAGAATTAAATTCTCCTTTCTTTTCTCTCTGAAATTTCAAGATTCCAAAATTCTATATCTCCGAAATTCTCTCCCTTTCTTCTCCTCTTGGCTCCTATTTATAGGAGAAGGAAAAGAATCAATTTGTTTAGTAAATCTTTCATTGAAAGATTTTGTTTGTTTTTATAATTAATATGATCCTTTAGATCATTCAGTGAATTTTATTCACCGTTGGATTTTCAATCCAAAGATATTCTGTTTGTTATTTTCGGTGAGATTCAGGGAAATCTTTCCTTCTCTAAGATTTTTCCATAAATTGGTGATTTTTAATCACCCCTGGATTTTTAATCTAACGGTTCCCCATAACCCTTTTCCATTCGGAAAGATTTAGAGGAATTTAGAATTTAATTCTATTAAACTGTAAGGCTTTCAAAGCCTGTCACATGCTGGCACGCGACCCCTGGTCACGTGACCCCTGGTCACGTGACCCCCAATTAAGTCATTTCCTCAGCCGCTTGTTTATACTTCCTCTTGACAGATTTTAATTCTGTAAAGATGTCACGTGTCAACACGTGACTTTTGGTCACGTGTGAACACGTGATACCTCATTGAGGTAACACATGATTTTTTAATCAGGAAATACTCCCGATCTTATAAACGCACACAAGTAAATAAGAGAATAGATATAAATAGTCACGGACACAAACTAAACAAGTTAACTACACGCACTAACAGGACGCGCACGCACTTGGTGCACAAAACGCGCTCGCGACAACGCCACAACCCACAACTAGGGTCGCTATACGTGGCAACCACCAAACCTAAAACCCAATCGCACCAATCACGCATTCACAACACACTAAAATTTTATATGAAATAGGTTGTATATCATCAAAAACCTCAGCTTAATTAAAATCGATTTATTCCAAAAACCTAGTAAGCATCAATTTACCATTTTAGTTCAAATCTTGATGTTTTAACAAAACTAGTGGCCACAATAATCCTTTAATAACTTAATTAAGCCACACAAACCCTAAATAAATTTTAATCTCATCTAATTACACTAATCATAAAAATTAGTTTGCAAGAATATATAATTAGGACAATTTAAATGTAACAATTAGCAAATTAGCAACTATATTAGCTTTTGCAAGTCTTAACATATTAAACTACACATTGCAAAGATAATCAACTGATAAAAAAATCCTAACTTGAACCCAAACCATTTTCTTGAAATTTAAATCTTGAAATTAAAATCATGTTACTACCTAATTAAATTAGATTAAGGTAATTAAACAACAAATTAACTATTGGGTTAAGATTATATCTCAACAAGTTTGAGATCAAACTTGCTGACTTAGCCACCCAAAATGCTACTAGCTTCAAGATCCAATCATTAGATTTGAACAAAGAATTGTGTGATAATTTGGCTAGAACCCAAAAGTTAATTTTGTGGATTTTTTTTGATAAGGAAATGAAGTTTTTGCAATGAAATGGAGAAGAGGAAAAAGGGGGTTGCTGCTGGCCGAACTTGGAAGTGGGGGGCTGGAGCTTGTGAGGAGAGGAAGAGAGAGAGAGTGTGTGTGTCCAAGTCAAGAATCAACCCATACCTCAATATAGAATGCACCATACTTCATTATTATTTCATTTCCTTATTTATTTTTATTTTCTATGTAAGTTACCTTGGAAATATCACTTTTCTGTTAGTCTGCTATGCATGAAAGCAACAAGCAAGGGATGAGCTAGACTGAATATAGCACGCTCAATTGGTTTGAATAACGCGTGCTATATTTCAAAGCCTTGCATATAATCCGTTTATAGAACCATGAGAAAATTTTTAGAAAGAGAGAACATGTTACACAATAAGTTTTAAGTTGTCATGGTGCACTAAACTTGTATTAACCCATTCTAATTTGTAATTATCACCAATTTAGTGTGTAAGTGTATAATTAAAATAATAATTAAAAATAATTAATTCAGAAAATATTTAAGTAAACTAACAATTCATAAGTGACTAATTAAATACCAATACTAGCAAATACATAGCTAAAATAGATATATTTAAGTCTATATTGAAAAATAATTATATCTTGGTTTTTCCGGAAAACGCCAGTTATTTTACCGATTATCGGAAATTTTACCTAAACGATTTTTTTTCAGAACGTTACAGTCTCCCCCCTTAAAGAAATTCGGTCCCTGAATTTAAAATTTAACTACGCGTACCCTCGAAGAGATGGGAATATTTCTTCCGCATCACGTCCTCGGTTTCCCACGTGATCCTTTTTCGCCATTCGGGCCACGTCAAAGAACCTATACGGACGGTATGACCTCGCACCTCAGTTTCTTCACCTGCCAATCTTGAATGATTATCGGCTGCTCGGTGAAAGAAAGATTGCGCTCTAGCTGGATCGTCTGATGTTGTATCGCGTGAGAGGGGTCATGAAGGTACTTGCGGAGCATTGATACATGAAACATGGGGTGAATATCTAGAAAGATAGGTGGAAGAGCCAAACGATAAACAACTACGCCGACACGCTCGCGAATCTCCAGGGGACCCACATATCTGGGACTAAGCTTCCTTTACTCTCCGAATCTCAACATGCCCTTCATTGGAGAAACTCTCAAGAATACATGATCACCTATTATAAACTCAAGTCTGCGCCAACGTCAGTCTGCATAAGATTTCTTCCTGCTCTGGGCCGCTCTCATCCTATCCCGAATCAACAAAATCTTTTCGGTCGTCTTCTGCACAATCTGTGGTCCCAAAACACTGCTTTCACTGAGCTCAGTCCAACAAACTGGTGATCGACATTTTCTTCCATAAAACGCCTTGAAATGTGCCATCTGAATCGTCTCCTGGAAGCTGTTATTATAGGAAAACTCTATCAAGGGAAAGTAGCGATCCCAACTTCCATCGAAAACTAGAATGAAAGCTTGGAGCATATCCTCAAGAGTCTGAATGGTCCGCTCTAATTGACCGTCGGTCTGCAGATAGAAAACTGCACTGAAACTCAATCTGGTGTCCAAGGTCTCTTAATGTTTCTACAATAGTCGGCTGGTGAACTGGGTGCCTCTGTCGGACACAATACAAGTCGGAACTCCATGTAGTCGCACAATCTCATCAACATATGTCTGAGCATACTGAACGAATCCGAAAGTGGTCTTCACTGGCAGAAAGTGAGCTGCTTTCGTCAATCGGTCTACGATCACTCAAATAGAGCCATACTCTCGACTGGTCCTAGGTAGACCCACGATACAATCCATAGAAATTTATTCCCATTTCCACTCCGGAATGGGCGAAGGTTATAATTCTCCCGCTGGCCTCTGATGCTCAGCCTTGACTTGCTGACAAGTCAACATCCCGAAACAAAATCTGTGACATCTCTCTTCATCCCTTCACACTAGTAGACTTCTCTCAAATCATAATATATCTTGGTGGAAACCGGATGAACACTGTATGCTGACCGTTGTGCCTCCTCTAAGATCTCATGTCTTAGTCCCTCGGAATCTGTCACACACAGTCGAATCCTAAATCGTATTACTCCCTGATCATCGATCACGAACTCTAAACCTATGCCCTGTCAAACCTGCTCCAAGATCTCTGACAAACGAACATCATCGGACTATGCCTCACGGATATGATCGAATAACTGTGGATGTGCACGGACATGGACAAGTTGTCCCCTGGTCGACGTAAACTCGAACTGTACTCGGCAGTCATATAGTATCTGCCAGTAAACTCGAACTGTACTCGGCTGTCATATAGTATCTGCCAGTCTGCCGTCGGCTGTCTCTGAACTGTGCTCAACAAGAAAAGCTACCTCTGGGCCTCTGACTCAAAGCATCTTCCACAACATTCGCCTTGCCCGGATGATAAGGAATCTCGCAGTCATAGTATTTCACTAGCTCCATCCAACTGTGCTATCTCAAAATTCAGATCTCGCTGCTGAAGAAAATGTACCTTAAATTCTTGTGGTCCGTGAATACCTGGCACGACTCGTCGTATAAGTAGTGTCTACAAATCTTAAGTGTAAAAAAATCACCGCAGCCTTCTATAAATCATAAGTGGGATAGTTCTGCTCATGCTTCTTCAACTGCCGAGAAGCATCGTAATAACCAACAAAACCGCCTGATCCTTAAGGCAAAAATAATATTAGCGCCGAAATCAAACGAGTCTTCAACTGCTGAAACTCTGCTCGCATACTTCAGTCCAAAGAAAAGGAACTCTCTTCTGGGTCAACCCGGTCAACGTTGAAGCTATCTATGAAAAATCCTGTATGAAATATCAATAGCATCCATCCAAACCCAAAATGCTGCGAACCTCCGTCACCGATACAGGTCTGGGCCAGTGCTGAACGACCTCGATCTTTTTCGGTTCCATATTTATCATCTCTCGTAACTACGTGACCCAAGAAGTCAACATCATCCAACCAGAAAACACACTTGGATAATTTAGCGAATAGTTGGTGCTCCCTCAAGGTCTGCAATGAAATCCTCAATTACTGCCCATGCTCCACTCGGCTCCAAAAGCATACTAGGATGTCTTCATTGAACACGATGATAGGCTGATCAAGAAACGGCCTGAATATACGGTTCATCAAATCTATAAACGCTGCTGGGGCATTGGTGAGCTCGAACGACATCACCCAGACTCATAACGCCTGTATCGTGTGTTAAAAGCGGTCTTCGGAATATCATCCTCTCGAACCCGCAACTAATGGTAACCTGATCGCAAGTTAATCTCCGAGAAATGCACCGCACCCTGGAGCTAATCAAATAAATCGTCGATACGAGGTAAGGGATATCTGTTCCGTACAGTAACCTGATTCAACTAACAAAAATCGATGCACAAACACAACTGCCATCTTTCTTCTTGACGAACAGAACAGGAGCTCCCCAAAGTGACGCACTCGGACGAACAAGCCCCTTATCCAACAAATCTTGCAACCGATCCTTCAGTTCTTTAAGCTCCGCCGGGTCCATCCGATATGGCGGTATAGAAAAAAGGCTCCGTACCGGAAATCAAGTCAAGCAGAACTCAATATCGCGCTCTGGCGACAACCCAATCAACTCGTCAGGAAAACATCTGGAAACTCTCTCCCGATCGGAATCTGGTCCAACGGGACCTCTGTGACTCTAACATCACAAAAAAACGCCAAGAATTCCTGACATCCTTTTCTTCAAAAGCTGACTAGCGCGAAAAGAAGAAATCAAATTGGGAAAGGCGACGCTCCGGTCTCCCCGAAAACAAACAAGAACTGGCTCACCTGGAAAACTAAATCCGACTGCTTTCTTATGGTATTCTATGAACGCATAACATGTGGCTAACCAATTCATGCTCAGAAGAACTTCGAAGTTAAACATATCGAGAAAATCAAATTGACAGAAGAATCCCTATCTCCGATACGAACGAAACAAACACGAACGAAAAAAATTTCGACCCACAAAAGACTCGGCTACTGGAATAATAATAACCAGTGGCAGATCAAACAAGGACGACTCTCGGTCTAATCTCGGTACAAAGTGTATAGATACTAGTTCAAACAACAAAAGAAATACGCACATCGAAAGAAAACACTGAAATAACACCAGAAAGAAGTATGCATCGGAAGAATCACCGAAAGAATAACCGCGTGTCTAGTCACCGCACGACTCTCTTCATGCGTTTCTCTTCAGTGTCTACCAGGTAAGGAGCATATCGGACCAATAAGTAAACTGAATGTCGTACTCGGACACTGTCATCCCTGGAGTCTTGCATAATGACTCAAAACTACGAGCTCAGACATCTCGAACGCTCTTCGGAAGGAAACGAGCAAGAAATACAGCTGTGAACTCATTCCAAGTCATAAGAAGTAGATCTGCAGCTCGGCCTCTCTCAATTGACTCGCACCACGTCTGAGCAAGACCTCACTAGACGAAAACTCGCAAGCTCAATCCATATCTTGTCAGAACATCTCTATGAACGAAAAATCCTAGCCATCCCATCGAGGATCGTCTACGGATCCTCCGCTGCATCTATGCCGGTAAAAGATGGAGGCTTCAGCCTTAAAAACCCTATAAGGATACGCAAATAATCTCGGTAACAACGGAAACAACGGAAAACAACTGTCTGAGCAGCAGGTACAATCACAGTCCCCGCAGTAGTAGGGGACATCATCGGCTCTCGGAGCTCGGCTAGCCTCAACTAACAATCCAACCATCTGTCGCAAGTCCTGAATACTCGACTCCAACCTAGTTATTGTTCATTCGCATATTTTTGTATATTTGTATCGCCCATCTTAATCACATTGCATACAGGTAGGTGTTTTTTTATCCGTATTTGCTGCATGTTACAGATTACAGGTTTCCGGTCCAAGAAAGAGCAAATCCGACAAAATCACCACATTTACGGCAAAATCCAGAACATCTGTCACAAACAGATAAAAGCCGGGTTCCAGCATCCGTCCAGTACCAGTTCAGAAGAAGGACGAAAAGAGTCGTCATTTGGGACTAAAGGAAAATTCAAAGTCAAAAATGGTGAAAAGTCAAAAGTAAAAATATGAAGACATTTTGGAAAAGAAATCTGGAGATCCTCTGGAAATTGTTGCTGCAGTATGAGGATTTCAAAGATCATGAAAAATGAGCACAAGACAGAGGAAAAAAGCAAGCAGGGTTTGGCCACCAACCCGCCGCCCTTTCCGCCGCGCCACCTCAACTTTGGGCCGCGCATGCGCGGTGGACACGTGGCATCACATGGAGAAATTTTGGGGGTTATTCCTGTCATAATGTGTAGGGTTGGGTTTTATTGCAAATTTCTCAAACTCAGGCCTATAAATAGCCCCGAGCAGAACCAAGAAAAAAACTTAGTTTTTCATTTTGTAATTTTGTATTACTTTTATTTAGTTTCTAATAAAAGTCCATTTTCCTCCATCTTCCTCCATTAAAGCTTGTGAGAGGTTTTCTTGAGTGTGAAGCATGCAAGAAGTGTTCTTTTTGTGTAATTTGTAATTCCGTTTTTTATATTGCTTGTAATTTTCATTGTTAAACGTAGTTGTTGTTATTTCTTAAAATCGTCGTTTTAATTTTCTTCCATTTTTCGGTTATCCTTACAACCATGATGCTCAGTGTGATCCTTGCCTAAGTGAGGTCCCGAATAGCTAGTTGTGATTTTCTACCTCAATTCTTATTACCCTCTTTCTTTGTTTTATTTCATTTAACTATTCTAATGGGTGAGTAACTTTTCACTTGTTAGGGTAGGAAACGGAAAGTTTGAAATACGGAAAACTCCTTCACTTTTCTCTTTTACATATATCTTGATTTGAACTCCTGTTAATTGATCCACAATCCGCTCCCTACGGCACCCTATTCTTCATAATAGCAGTGATACCCTAGTGAGACCGGTTGTGGTTGAATCAACCTGAGGTTGCGACTAAGAGCCAAGAACGGACGGACAAGGACCAAAAAGAGAAAACGAAGTGTTGGAAAGCCTAGCTTATACTCGCAAGTTTTCTCTTAGTCGTCCTAATCCCCGTTGTTGCCGATTACCGTAACATCAATATTAAGAAGTAGCAAAAGAATCAAGTGAGCGATCCTCCTAACTCAAACCAACCAACTCCTTCCCCTTAACAAGTTCTCTTATCATTCATTTTTCAATTAGCTAAACTCAAACAAACCCAACATATTTGGACTTAACTCGTCAAGACATTAAGAAAAAGACTCCCATCTCCCTGTGGATCGACCCGTACTCATCCGGCTAGCTGCAAAGCGACACCGTCCTGATTGCGGTAATTAAACTTAAACACGCAGAATCAATTCCAATCAAATGGCGCCGTTGCCGGGGAGACGGTAGTTTATTTCTTTTTGTAATTTCGGGTTAATTTGTGAATATAAATATAACCAAAAACAAAACAAAAAAAATATACTGTACAAAATCATTTTATTATTCTTTGTGCAAGAGTGCAGGAAAAGGAGAATTTCAAGTTCAGTGCCAAAGTTGTGGGAAGTTAGACCCATATCTCGCGGCTACACCGCGGCGGATCAAGGCGAAAACCAAAATCCTCTGTGAGTATCCCAACCATCTTCTCTACTCCTCTAAACTCCACTGAACTGTGTTTTCTGCAGCATTCTTTGCGCCGCGCTAAAAATAAAAAAAAAATTGTTTGCAGTTGATTTGTTACTGCTTTGCATTGATTAATACGGACTTTAAGGGGCTTGAAACCAATTCAGATTGGGTGGGGATTTCATCACCCTTCCCAGGACCCCAGAAATCACAAAAGCATATGCATTGACCATTGTTAATAAAAAATACTAGACTCGGCCCTAAGGACTTCGCGCTCATTAGGAGAAGTTAAACCGTGTTTAGAATCTCGCTTAACGGTGCATTGTTTAAGGGGTGCCTAGGAAAGTGTTAACGGCGCAACCGCCAAAAGAGAAAGGGTTACATAATTAAGGAACTTCGCGAAAGCGTTGGAAAACCTCCCCTTATCTCTGCACTTACCTGGCCTCTTGATTAGTGTATCTTAAGTTTGTTTCTCGACACAGTTTTGCTTCGACAATCAAGTCTTGGAGCAGGTCTAGCAGACCTAGGTGACTCTAGATCTAGGTGTGAATGTGCATATCTTATTTGTGATTGCGAAAAGCCGTCAATCTGTACATATCTCTGTAAACTCTTTCTAAAAAAAAAAAATATAAAAAGAAAAAAAAAAAATCAAAAACTTTTATAAAAACTTGCCCTTTATCGCCACGTTCCATTTTTCACTCCACCACCCATTACCTTTCTCATTGACGTTTTCTTACCCTCACCTTCTTCGCTTTGACTATACTAAACTCGTTTAGTATATGTCCGCTTGGACTCGGGACACTAGCGCCCGTTTAGTCCGCGTTTCGTTAGTCGCATCCGACTGCGCGATCGACCCAGAAGTCGATACTCCATCACCAACCTCTTCTTCCGCGATGTCAGGATTTAATCCGAACATCTCTTTGACTAACCCTGGAATGGCTCCACCTCCTACGGAGACCAATCTTCCACCACCTTCGCCTGTTGTAGCGCCGCAGCGAATTGCGCTCCAGGATCGTTTCTATCCCACACGTTCCGCACTCCCCACTTGCCTTTCTCTTCCACCGGCCAATGGGGATAATTTTGAAATTAAGCCCCACTTCATCAACATGCTTCCACGTTTTCACGGGCTTGAATCTGAAGATGCCTATATCTTCATCAACAAATTTCAAAACGTCTGTGCCATGATGAAAACAACCCAGCTGTCGGACGATGCTATACGTCTACGAGTCATTCCATTCACTCTATGCGATCTCGCCGAAAAATGGCTGTATAGCACCGCTTCCCACTCCATCACAAGTTGGGACGAGTTTGTTAAGGCGTTTCTCAAAAAGTTCTATCCAAATCATAAGACCGCAAGGATTCGAAATGAAATCAATCAATTCTCCCAGCTTCCTTCTGAACCTTTCTGGAAGTGCTTTGACCGATACAAAGACCTTCTTGTTCAGTGTCCTCACCACGGTATAGAGAGATGGCAACTTTGCCAAACCTTATACGAAGGACTGAACCCAGCAACGAAGCAGTTGCTGGAAACCATCTGTCAGGGCCACTTCCTATCAAAATCCGACGAGGAAGCGTGGCAGTTCTTTGACGACCTTGCGGAGCAAACGCTACAGTGGGAGAGCACCAGACCGACCTCTTCTTCTTCATCTTCCTCTTCATCCACTTCTACCGGTCAGTCTAGGGTAGGAATTCACCAACTTGACGTCTCTATTGCGATGAAAGCTGAAATGGCTGCAATAACGAGAAAGCTTGAGGCAATTGAGAGCAAATTTTCTTCTCCTGCTCCTGCTCCTAACCCTGTTCTCCCCTTCGTACCATCTGCGCTTGTTGTTCCGATCCTTCTCACTTGACAGAAGAGTGTCCCTACAATCCACCATCGCAAGGACAGGATCAGGTTAATGCATTCCAGCAAAGACCAAGGAATGATCCATACTCTTCTACGTACAATCCCGGCTGGAGGAACCAACCCAATTTCGCCTGGAATCAGAATCAAAATCAATTCCAGGGCAACAATTTCCAGAGACCCCCTCCGCCGCAGCAACAAGCGCAGCAACAAACTCAATTTCAGCAGCCCTTCCAACCCCCAACCTTTCCAGAACCAGACGAACAACTTTGCACCGAACAACTCTTTTCCACCAAACAACTTTGTTCCGTCGAACAATGATAAGGTTTCCTCGCTCGAGCGAAGTCTGGAGGCGTTTGTTAAACAATCGACTCAATCCACCGCCAACATCCAGTCTTCGATTCAATCTTTAGTGCAACACACCGCCGCACACGGGCAAAGCATCAAAACCATAGAGGCCCAGATTGCACAGCTGAACGCGGCCTTGAGCGAGCGAGAGAAGGGGAAGCTCCCCATCCCAGCCACTTCCAAATCCCGGTCACCCACATAATGCACATGTTGCTCTTGAGCAACAAAACCATAATGTGAGTGCCGTGACCACACTGAGATCGGGAGGGTGCTGCAAAACAACATTGGCACACGGATCAACTATAACACCCCGGCCCGCCGCTTCTTCTTCATCTTCTTCTTCTTCTCCTACTTCGTCATCTTCTGAGCCTATTCTCCGCTCTTCACAAGGCTCTTCTTCCTCTTCTTCTGCTTTGAATGGACCCACTTCTCACTCCACGAAAACACCTATTCTGGGATCCGTTCCAACTCCAAAATCTCCTCCTCCAGCATTAGACTCAACCAATTTTCAAAATGTTCCATTTCCAAACCGGTTGAGGTCTAACAAACAAAATCCACAAATGGAGAAGATTTTGGAGTTATTTAAGCAGGTTAACATTAACATTCCTCTTTTAGATGCCGTCCAACAAGTCCCCTCCTACGCGAAAATCTTAAAGGACTTGTGCACGAAAAAGAGGAAGTCTCAGGTACCAAAGAAAGTTTTCTTGGCTAGTGCCGTGAGTGATGCCCTTACACAATCTTTACCACTAAAACGGAAGGACCCTGGCTGTCCTACTATTTCAATTACTATTGGGGATAAGAACATCAACCGCGCACCTATTAGATCTTGGTGCCAGTGTTAACCTGCTTCCATATTCAGTATACGAGCAATTAGGCATAGGAGAGCTGAAACCTACGTATTGTACTCTCCAAATGGCCGACCGATCGATCACCCATCCTAGGGGTGAGCTAGAGGATGTGTTAATAAAAGTCGGGGACTTCATCTTCCCCGTTGACTTCATTGTATTAGACACACAACCTGTAGCTAACCCCCGGAATCAAATTCCTGTGATACTCGGTCGCCCATTTCTCGCAACCTCAAATGCTGTGATCAATTGTCGCAATGGTTCTATGAACCTATCCTTCGGAAATATGACGATTGAACTCAACATTTTTAGGTTTGGGGAATCAGCCCTCTGAACCTAATGCTCATATACTGGATGTCTGCTCGATCCAGGAGATCACCTCAGAAGAGTGTGAATTCGAGGAGTTTCTGTTTGATGATGATAATCTTGACGCCACTAGTGCGTTTCTCTTCGAACCTGCTGTTGTTTCCGCTTCCGATAACGAATACGAGTGTTTCACGTTCTCGAACGATCTTAGCTGCGAAAAACCCGAGTTTGAAACTTTTGACTTTTCGGATGAGTTACCTGAACCATCCCAACTCGGTTGCCTACACTCGCTTTGAACCTTTGCTGGAATCCTTTGAGTTCGAAACCTTTGCACCAGTCTTGCCTTCAATCGTTTCACCGCCAGCACTCGAACTCAAGCTTTGCCTTCTCACCTCAAGTACGCTTACTTGGGAAACGACGAGACCCTCCCGGTCATCATCTCGGCTTCTCTAGCTTTCGAGCAAGAGAAAGCCCTTCTCGCGGTCTTGCACAGCAACAGGCAAGCTTTTGGCTGGTCCATGGCGGACATCAAGGGGATAAGTCCCCTCATCGTTGAGTATCATATACATCTGATGGATGATGCCAAACCAGCCCGGGATCCACAAAGACGTCTTAATCCAGTCATGAAGGAGGCTGTGAAGAAGGAGATCGTCAAATGTCTAGATAGTGGTATCATTTACCCTATCTCTGATAGCCAGTGGGTTAGCCCCATTCATGTTGTCCCCAAGAAGTCGGGCATCACGGTCATAACCAACGAGGCGAATGAGTTAATCCCTACTCGAACCCAAACTGGGTGGCGAGTTTGCATTGATTACAGGAAACTCAACGCAGCAACACGGAAAGACCACTTTCCGCTACCTTTCATTGACCAGATGCTTGAACGATTGGCTGGACATGAGTATTACTGTTTCCTTGATGGCTACTCTGGCTATAACCAAATTCCCATAGCCGAAAAAGACCAGGACAAGACCACTTTCACTTGTCCTTTCGGCACGTTTGCATATCGACGCATGCCCTTTGGGTTATGCAATGCGCCCGCTACCTTCCAGCGGTGTATGATGGGAATTTTCTCAGACATGGTGGAGAAATTCTTGGAGATCTTCATGGATGACTTCTCCATTTTCGGCGACTCCTTTGACGAGTGTCTGCTACATCTTGACGCTGTCCTTACCCGATGTAAGGACAAGAATCTCACTTTGAACTGGGAGAAATGCCACTTCATGGTGCGCGAAGGTATTGTCTTAGGACATATCATCTCGCAAAACGGCATAGAGGTAGACAAAGCAAAGATTGAGGTCATTTCCAATCTTCCTCCTCCCAGTTGCGTCAGAGATATCCGAGCCTTCCTTGGCCATGCCGGTTTTTATAGACGGTTCATCAAAGACTTTAGCAAGATTGCTAGGCCTTTGACTCTTTTACTGGCCAAGGATACACCTTTCGAATTCAACTCGAGTTGCATGACTGCATTCGAGTCACTAAAACGCTCACTCACTTCTGCTCCCGTTCTCTCTTCTCCCGACTGGACGCACCCATTCGAGATTATGTGCGATGCATCTGACTTTGCCATCGGTGCTGTCCTTGGACAACACATCAACAAGATGCCGCACGTGATCTATTACGCTAGCCGAACCCTGAACGACGCCCAACTCAACTATACAACAACTGAGAAGGAATTCTTGGCTGTTGTATTTGCTCTAGAAAAGTTCAGGCCCTACCTCATCGGCTCTCCAGTCATCGTCTACACGGACCATTCAGCTCTGCGCCATCTTTTTGCGAAGAAAGATGCCAAGTCT